>JAJHUR010116174.1:0-12904 GCA_027495735.1 Lutjanus campechanus | reverse complement strand
CTACGCCCCTCTCTCTCTCTCTCTCTCTCTCTCTCTCTCTCTCTCTCTCTCTCTCTCTCTCTCTCTCACTCTCTCTCTGTCTTTCTCTCTGTGTCTCTCAGAGCTGGTGTGACAAGTTGAGCGTTATATGACATCCCATGAGACTCAAGGAAATGGGCCACGCTGAAGAGCAATATTACTTCAGCCATGAATAAATCACTGCTGGCTAAAAGCTATCCCAGCTTGTGTGTTGTCAGATGAAATGATTATGAGATTAACATTTAGTAAAAGTGTGTTTTAGTGCCATCAGTCACAGAGATGATTAAAGTCATAAAAAAAAAACAAAAAAAAAAACAGGGTGTGATGGGAGAGGTGAATCTGGGAGCTCTGGGCGAGGAAAGCTCCCAAGGAATTTATTTAGAGAGGAGATGATTATAGCTTGGATGAGCAGCCTCTCCTTAATTGGAGATATAAAGTAAAGATTACCAAGAAAGAAAAGAAGTGTGCATTAAGCATACTTGCCAATCTTAAGATCTCATAAAAATGGAGGATTTCAAAGCCAAAAAATTTGAATTTCACAGACTTTGTTTCCTCCATTTTACTGGCTGAAAAAATACTTACATACTTTTTAATTTTCAGGGAAGAATGCAGAATAATTCGCCTCTCTGACATGAACCTGTGTAAATCTCTAAGCTAATATTCACCAGTTTTCTTTTATGCATTTATTTTTGCCACCAAACCCTGAGTGCTTTGTGGAAATTGAATTAGCAGCATTGTTGTTGTTTTTGAGTCGTAGGGGTTATACGTTCTGTACAGTGCCAGATATGGGTTGTGATAATGAAAAGGAATAAAAGTTAGAAATTGGGAGAAATACAGGAGAATTGTGATCCAGAGAGGAAAGAAGGACAGAGTAATGAAAAATGTGAGTCTCCTGGGAAAATCACGAGGGTTGGAAAGTATGGTAATAAGTGAAAAGAATGGGTGAAAGGCTATCAATCAAATCCATTCAGGTTGTAGTGCAGCAGGAAGCAAATGCTCTGTTTTGTTCTATTCTTTAAGACACGAGAGGTCGTAGCCAACTGTACAAAGTAGGAACCTGAAGAATAATTCCAAACATTTATTTACAGTATACACTTGAAGGAGCAACTGCACATCCAAAAAATTAGTCCTGCAGTCCAAATAGTGAACTGGAGCCATAGAAAATGCATTAATAAGGTTGAAATCCTATTCAACATAGGATCTATGGTTGAAGCAAGTCGTTTCCACCCTCCTCCCTAGACTCAGTGAAGCTCAGGCAGACTGCAGGAGTGCAAGACGAGTGCAACATTATCCTCAAAATGTTATCCTCAAAACAAAAGCCCACTGGTCTGAAAATACACACTCTGGAGTTTGAGTTCAGTGACTGCCTGTCTCACTACCTGCCACACTCCATTAACACATTCCTCAATTTAACCAACACTTGAACAAACCTTTCTTTGCCTGAAAATCTGACATTTTCACATCACAGGTGACAGTCAGAGAAAGTTAAAGCGTGCATCCTCCTATAGTTCAGTTATAAAATCAGCACACCAGGCTGCAGCAGCCCCGTGTCACCGGGCCTGCAGGCTCTGTGCTCCTTCACGATATGAATTAATTCTTTTTTTTCAACCCAAGCAGAGTTGGTGATGAACCAAGATGGTTTTCACAAGTTTTATTTTGTTTCTGTCCAGTTAGAATGACGCTGCTGCTGCTGATGTTTTGCAACAGGAGTCTGGAGAGTTTGGCGAGATCAATAAAACAGCTGTTTCTGGTTAAACGAAATGTGTCTTACTCTTTCAAAGAAGGTCTCTCAATGTAGCGATCCTTTCCATAATGTTGTCGCACGCTCGGAATAACAATCCGAGCCCGTCAGTGGCAAAAACAAGCCCGCACGCTCTGCTGGCGCGCTGTGATTAAATGGTTGACAGCGAGTCACCTGCACTCTGTTCCCATCACTCTTCTCTGCTTCATCACATTTAGTTTTGTGGTTTGTGGAGATTTAGAGAATCGGCTTGTAAAGTTTACAGCCTGTCACGCTGTTGCATTACTCTGTATGAAAAAAAAGAGTTGAAACTTGTTTACCAACCACTCGTTTCACTTTCTCTCATCAGTTCACCATCAGCTCGTCTCGCGGTGTATTTTTGTAAGCTTTCATCTGTTTTATCCCCTAACTGTAAAGCACAGTGACTGACAAATGAAAAAAGAAACCCAAACGCCTGAAAAACATGGCAGAAAAATTGGATGCAAAAACTGGACCAGATTACTGTAAAATATACATAGAATTGCTTATTGTGAGTGTGACTCACACACATTTAGTTTATTTAAAAAAAATCCAACCTGATATTTAGCTGTGACCCACAAGGATAATTAATTCACAAATGCCCTCCAGTGTCAAATTGTCTATTAAAGTAATGAAAGTTTTATTTTCATGGACACAATCTGAGAATTTGTTTTAATGAGTGAAAAGTAATTTTGCAAACAAATTGCCTCTTTCAGGGAACCGGCTTGTCAACCTGTGTGAACCAGGGTATTTACAAACAAAATTGAGAATAAGGTAACCAGGAGCCTTAAAAACAATGAAATTATTTATTTTATGATGAATGATATTTTTGAAAAAAATTAAATCTGGTTTTTACTCTCTATACGCAGCACTCGGACTTCTCTGGTCAACGTCAGTAATAACTTGCTGCTTGCCGCTGATGCAGGCCTGTACTTTATTTTCAGGGGAAACAACTCGCTTCAATCATAATAAGTTGGATTCAACCAATTTAATATACGATCTATGGCTCCAACTCACTATTTAGACTGCAGTCTAACTTCATTAGGGATGCTATGTGATGACATAACTGAAGTCACACCCATAGAGAAATTTAAGTTTCTAAAAACTTTAAATAAATCTGCGTTTACTTTGTGTTTCACACAGAACTCTAACCCATCCATCCACCCCACCTCCTCACTCCTTACATTTCTCCTGTCATACTTACTATGTCCACTCGGGGGCACCACCTAACCTAACAATAAATGCATATATCAGTTGTAATAAGCTGACAGGATGATTATTGCAGACTCTTGGAGAGGGGGCTGCAACAGCATGTATACAGTATTAGTTCTGGCAGAACTGCAAGAACTGACCAGATTACTGTAAAGTATGCATACATTTAGTTTTTATCTGGTTATTCAGACATCAGTTCTGTTGTGAGTGTGACTCACACACATATAGTTTATTTAAAAAATCCAACCTAATATTTAGCTGTGACCCACAAGGATAATCAATTTAAAAATGCTTCGCAGCATCAAATTGTCTATTAAAGTATTAGAAGTCCTATTTTCATGGTTGCAGTTTGAGAATTTATTTTAATGTGAGAATTAATGAAAAGTTATTTTCTGTTGTCTCTTTCAGGGAGCCAGTTTGTCAACCTGTGTGAACCAGGGTATATACATACAAGATTCAGAATAACTGTGAGTCTTAAAAACACTAAAATTATTCATTTTATGAAGTATGATCTTTTTGGAAAAGAATCAGTCTGGTTTTTGCTCTCTACACAGCACTGAGACTTCTCTGGCCAAGGTCAACAATGACTCACTGCTTGCCAACAACACAAGTGTCCAACAGAAATTTAACTAAGATCAGGTCATTCCTTTCAACTGCAGATAGAAAATGTCACTCATGCTTTCATCTCCTCTACACCTGACTATGGCGATGCACTTTATTCTGGCGTCAGCAGGCAAAACATCCAAAGACTGCAGCTGATACAAAACGCTGCCTTCAGGCAAGGGCAGATATTTCATTTCGCTTTTGAAAAAAATTTCAAGAGCAATTCCTGAAGGAGGCACCAAAGCTGCCACAAGACTACCGTTTCATTAAATGCATATAATAGGGGTGCAGTGATTCACACATGCACCTGATGCATCAGGCTTTAATGCGTAGGATGTGAGTGCTCAATTCCAACGGTCTGTATTGGTAAAAAGCTGGATGTGAATCTGAAAAAATATCGATACAGTACTAGTGTATCGATACATCTCATTAGGACGCACATTTGTTTCATTTTGGGTATCTACCGCTGTAACTTTCCTCCCTTTTCCCTCTCCTCCTCCCTCTGCCTGCACCATTTTTGCTGGACGCCTGCTGCCTCACTCACATAAAACAAGCGCTCCCCGCTCCCTCTGCTGTGTCTCCTCTTCATTTCCTCAAAACAGACCGTGAAAGAACTGGTGTCGCACCGTGTCGCACCACCAAACTTTCATGACACGCAAGCGTGGAATAAGTTTGAGTTTTATAAGAAAGATGAGAAACACTGCTGCCAATCATTTATGCAAAATGTGTCAGACGGTGGTGTACAGAGCCACAAGTGTCCCGACTCACAGAGAGGTCATCTCACCTAGAGAGCAGGTAACATGTAGCATCACTGTTCCTCCTCACCCCACTTCCTCTACACGGTCAAATTCAATCAAAACCTCAGCACTCTTCATATGAAACAGAGTAGCATATAATCTTACTGCAAAAATGCATTTCAGACATTAGACAATAGACTGGACTGGGTGAAGAACACTGACGCCGGCTAGGAAGGGCCAGAGCTGTCTCTATTTTCTGCCGTGGCTGAGGGCCTTCAACATCTGCTGGACAATGCTCAGGATGTTTTATGAGTCTGTGGTGGCCGGTGCTATCCTCCATGCTGTTGTGTGCTTGGGCAACAGGCTGATAACAAACTGATCTCAAAGGCCAGTGACACTGTGGGAGTGAAGCCGGACTCTCTGAGTGGTTGGGTGGTGGCAGAGAGGAGGATGTTGTCCAAGTTACAATGACATCTTGGACAATGTCTCCCACCCACTCCGTGATGTCCTGGTCAGCCACAGGAGTACATTCAGCATAACTCGACTCATTCCACCGAGACACACCACAGAGCGCCACAGGAAATCATTCCTGCCTGTGGCCATCAAACTGCACAACTCGTCTCTCAGACTGGCAGACACTGAGTCAATGGACTGTTATTTTATTTCACCTGTCAGCAGTTACAACCCCTAACTTATTTACTGTTTACATGCAATGGTGCACTACAGTCTGACCACACAGTTCCTGTGCAGTTACTCAAAGTTGCAATAATTCAATACTTAAATGTACAACACATGGACTACAATATATGTAGATAAATAATACTGCTATTTATTATATATATATATCATATTCTACATGTATATATACATGTTTGCTGCTCCAGATGAGAGAAGAAGGCACCTGTCTTTTACTTATTTGTGTACATATTTCTGTTACACTGTTATTCTATTTTTGATATATATTGTTGCAGATTGCACATATCCCTGCGGATCACTGGAGTCAACAACCTGCAGTCTGGTAACAAGTGTAAATGTGTTTTATTCTATTTAGAGGTACAAGTTATCAAGTAAACATTTGCAAAGTAGCTACTTACTGTAGGCAGTGTTCATTTTGTCAATGAAAGTTCTGATGATAAGTATTCGTTGACGTCCTTTTATTTCATGACTGAATTGTAACAATCATGTAAGTAAAAGAAACTGAATGCCCTGAATAAGTAAAGACTAGATGAAATAGTTGGCTCTGTTCGGGCAAAAAAACATAAGTTGGATCACAGTAATCAACCATGTCAAAGAATTAATAACAAAGATGAAAGCTGCTGCTCGCCGCTGATCTCTCAAATGATGAGTACCACATTATCATCAGCAGCCTGTCAGATGGGAAGAAAAGAAAAAACCTGTGGACACTTTGCTCTTATATTCAAACTGAAGGAAAGACTGAGTGGATTATCCCCAATTAAAATGGGGCCTTTTGTAAATTAAAGATGTGCAGAAAAAAAAGACACTTGAAGACACAGCATCCCACATTGTCATTGTAAATAACCATAACATGTCTGTTAATTCCCTTTTAGGACTCAATGTTAGTGTAAAGTTAGCTCAATGTTCTGTGTGGATTCGGGACACACTGCCGCGCTCCTTAAACATATTGTTTAATTTAAAAGAACTGAGCTCACAGTAGACATCTACTTCTTCCAAAAGACAATTCATAAACAAACTCTAACTCATGTGCAAACATTTAATATAATTTGGTATTAGTTTCAGCTCCATGTAGAGTAAATAAACATGTTTCCTAGATAATACTTGTCTGTCTTAACAACAGCAGTTTACACATTTTTACTGCTGCTGCTTTATTAATCATTCTGAGTGAAACATGACATATACAAAAAAAAGAGTATGTTTTGTCATGTAATAATCATGATCAGCGTCTGATAACCAATACTGATGCATCAATAATGACAAACTCAGCCTAGATTATTGATACAGTTAAAGATATTTTTCTGACATACCTCTCATTGGAATTTTTACGGCCAGGTAAAAAAAAAAAAATCAGTAATCAGTATTTTGAAACTGTCTGAGAAAATGATGATTGACTGAAATTAAAACTGAGATCCTCTGACTGAATCCAGAGTAAAACAAAACAAAAATAAAAGACTGAAATGTGACCTTAACTAAAAACTATTTTCAGTGAGCGACTAAAACTAAATTAAAAAAATCTGAATTTACACTTAAAGCTGTGGTACCAAGGCAGGCAAACTCATCCTCTTTTAAATCCTTTGTAAGTTTTATTTTATGGCCTTTTCTTAGGTATTTAAATGGTTTTTATCATTTAAGTTATTATATTAAAATCCCATTGTCATATTGTCTTCCCATACACAAATGATTTTTCCCCATAGCTTTGCGCCCTCTCCTGCCGATGTGACACAGCACTTTATGAAAACCCCGACCCTAAAGAGCACCTGCTTCTCCAGCGGCGTGAATGTGACTGAAAGCCAATTATCCCGCCTGTCACAGAGGGGAATGGAAAATTTCCACCACTGTCTCATTCTCTGACACTGTGTGGAACGTGAAAGGACAAACAGGTCCGCTCTGTGTGGAAACTATTTCTAGGTGGGGGTCTGATAAGCTGTCTCAACACCATGACACAGCCTTCATAAAAAAAAAGACTGCGACACAATCTGAATCTGCTTTTCCTTTGAGCGCAGGTCTGCTGAATTTTACAGAAAGTGTTCAGTCCTGAAGAGCCACAACGGTGGATCCGTTTGTGTCGTGAAATAATGAACATGAAACAAACAGAACGTTTATCACAAACACATGAACTTTTGTATTACTGACAAATTGTTTGCCAGGATTTAGTCTTGATAGCAAAAATGTAAATGTATATTCACTGGCATAAAAAAAGTTTACAAATATAGTTTTTATTATAATATTCATGATCACCATTTAAAGTAAAAATGTCAGTTGAGGCAACAAACAAAACAAGTTTCTCAGTCCTGATCAGAGTCCTGCACAGGTCTGGTTTTGCAAACCCGCCCCAATGTGCATCCACAGTACTGAGCACCAAAACCGATCCGTTACCTGCAGTTATTTCCAAGTCAAATCTGCACCTGGAACAGTGAATATAAGCCCTGTGACGCGACACACACCCGTGTTAAAACACACACACTTGTGCTCTCAATTGGTGCAGCGCAAGTGCTCCTGTAGCCGTTGAAGTGTTTTTATAGTGATGATGAGTTTAGCTTGCAGCTAGCGAAAGCTAATTGTTTGGGAGGATGTGGGGTCAAAGGTTGTGTTGTAGACCTTCACATTAAAAACCTATCAGCTGATTAGGCTTGATATCACTGTATTAGCAAATATACATTTTAAAAATACAGCGGAATAATTTTCATTTATGATCTCTCCAGGGAAAAAGCGTATTATTGTATTGAATGTGTTGCATTATTGTTTTCACCTGCTGCTGACCCACAATGAGTTCATTTTATATAGATTTATATCTATATTTTCACCCACCAGGTACCCACGGATACTCTACATGCAGGACTCCAGCACATCCTGTCAGATCCTGGAGGAGCTGCACATTCACACCCAAGTCAAGTCAAGTCAAGTCAATTTTATTTTATTTATATAGTACCAATTCACAACAAAGTTGTCTCAAGACACTTCACATATAGAGTAGGTCTAGACCGTACTCAATAATTAATTATATTTACACACACATTCACACCCACAGTATACATAAAAAACAAATAAATGCATGTGTTCACAACCATAAATGTAAATAACAACAATAATGATAATAATAGTACAAAAGTTTAATTTAATTTCAGTTTGGTTTTATAGTTATTCTAATGATATTTTAATTTCAGTCTGGTTAGAAATTAGGTTTCCATGTTTTCATGATGTGAACACCCACTTGTTGCAAACAGACGTGGGGAAAATGGCAACACAAAAGCGAATTTCTGATTTCTTCATGAATCCATCAAAAGGAGCGAAACCTGACAGATCAGAATCAACAACTGACATCGGCACCTCGTCAAACTCTTTGCCAGTAGATCAGGAAACTGACGTTTATCGAACCAGCGCAGGGGAGAAGGCTAGCACTAGCAGTGCCGCAGAACCTTCCTCACAACCATTATTTTTCTGGTAGGCGTTTCGTTCCTTTTAGCCTCAGTGGATTGATAAGTGGGGATGGCTACACTACACTGCAGAGACGAGCTGAACTTTTTGTTTTGCATGTGTCCAGGCTGTGCAGAAAAAGCTTGTATCTTAAGGTCACCACAGGCGGATGGAAATGCTTTTTATGGGGAGGATTTTCCAACTGGCATAAGGTGACCACGAAATTCACTTTTGTTGAAAAATCCCCAACACACAGAGACGCTATTTGGACACTGGCTGCAATGCCAGCAAACGCAAATATGTGCCCTGTCAGAAATGTCATGGAACTTTTGTTTCATTCCATTTCTTTTGTAGGAAGAAAAGAATTCCCTTTTAGAAGACACACAATGCACAAAAGCTGTTGGAGATGACCTACAATTTGATGCATGAAGGTATAAAACCTGAAACTGCTTTATTTGTGAAAAGCAAACAGTTGTTGGCCCAACTTAATTTATCAAGTACGTTTACTTTGACTGGTCAGCTTGTTGGAACAAAAATGATGAGTTGACAGGACTAGAGATTTGAGTAAACAGTAGAACTTTGTATAATGAATTAACACAACTAGCTGGCCGTGAAGTTGAGTAAACTCAAAAACACCTTGCTGCTGGTTGTCATATTACTTCGAGTTTTTCCAACCATACATTTTTTTTTACAGCATAGCACATTGCTATCACATTTATCTCATTTTTGGGACTAAAGTTAAGCTAGTCACTTGGTCAGACTCGTGTTTATTAATGTCTACTTTTCTCTTCAGTGTTTTATTTAGCACCACAGTTTATTTAGCACACAGTACAACAGACTTACTGGTAACACTTTACAGTACAGTACATATGCTAAAGCTCGACTAATACATGACTCATGATAATTTTAAGTATTAATGCAAGATGATCATGAATTCCTGCTGCTAGAGTCATGACTTAGATTAGTTAGCACTTAATAGATCATTTATTGTAATTATAATATTGTTATTGCATAAATTATATATAAACCGATAGCCCACCAGATTAGTTAGATCACAGCTGCACAGAAAACAGGTATTTCAGACCCCTCTGTCTTGATCAGCCTCTCTGAAAACACCTGTTCTCATGCAATTATGAAGCAATGAATGAAAACCTCGGAATAATAAACATCCTCTCTGCACTAACTCTTCTTCTGTAGCAGAACCTCAAATAAACAGTGGAATATCCGCAGATGGATGCAGAGCAGAGAGAAACCTGCCAGCATTACAGCAAGAAACCAATTTTGTCTCTCCAGGTCTAATCCATTACCTCAGTTATCCAACCAATGATGAAGACAGATCTGCTCTGAAGGAGACAGAGAAACAATAAAGTGCAAATCTACTCAGCAGTGAGACAGCGAGAACAGAGATAAGGCTGTTAAAATTAATTTTGAAGACTGAAAATCAGACGTTTGTGAAAAAAAGCAATCCTGAGGATTGGGTATGTGTTCTGCAGTGATGCCAAATGTGTTGCCTAAACCTGCTGTGCTTATATATAAAATTCAAAGTGGTAAGAAAACAGACAGGCCATAGTATACTGGATGTGTACACTATATTCCATTTAATTTAAACCAGAAATATGGGTGTTACTACAGAAGAATGAAACCTATTGTAATTACTGTAATCTTGAAAACACCTGAAACAGAAAAGAAGCTCATGGTTTGGTCTGTTACTGATGGGCAACATCTGACAACACATCTGGAGGCGCATTTTGATCACTATGAGTTAAGATCCTCTAGAGGTCAGCTCAAAATGCATCCACATTCTCTGAAAGATTCACTGTGCCGTCCTACGACAAGTCGGACACGACATGTCTCCAAAAAAATGAGTATGCCACCAATTTAACCAACCATCGCTGCA
Organism: Lutjanus campechanus; assembly: GCA_027495735.1. Lineage (NCBI taxonomy): Eukaryota > Metazoa > Chordata > Actinopteri > Lutjaniformes > Lutjanidae > Lutjanus > Lutjanus campechanus. The sequence goes on along the minus strand of JAJHUR010116174.1, from coordinate 2,568 downwards.
GACACGGGTGAGAAACAGATCGCCAGTGGGGAGCTCAACAGCAAACCACCACTTACAATACGAGGTGAGACTTTTTTTAACCTCATAAGGCAGCAGCTCGGTGCACCTTTTCTAGGCCCTATTTTGCCTGTGGTCCCCTCCCCCAGCGTGCTGCACCTCCAGACCTCCTCTCTCCCTCCTTCCCCTTGAATCTGCCACGGCACGACCACAAGTGTGCTTGAGGGAGAGCGAACACAGCCCACTTCACCCAGTGCCACACATGCACGCCTGGTCTCACCTGAACTGCAGGTCGGTGTTGTGGTAACGCATGACTTAACCTTCTGGTTATGTTTAAGCGCTCAAAACTGCACCTGAAACTACAAACTATATCTTACCCAAAGTGCTTTGTTGCCTAAATGTAACCACACTTAAGGCTTTCAATGGTCTTCAGTATCAGTATCCACCACCCTGACCTCCTCTTTATGCCTTTGTGCAGCAAAAAAAATGTCACGTACTATATTGATTCCTAGAAAAATATTGTCATTGCACATAATCCTGGCGGCGTTCCCAAACAAGAGTTTATACAATGTAATTTCTACAATACAGGGTTGCCTACAAACAACTTAGTAAACTTGTTCAGCAAAAAACTTTCTGTACCTGGCACTTCAGGTGCTTGTTTTACAACTGACTGTTCCTCTTACAACAACATTACATTTTCTGACATTTTATGAAAATCTCCATTCGACAATGACTTTAGGCTTATTTGTATTGCTGACAGAAAAAGACAGCACTTCCCAACAGGAACTTGAGGTGATGGAGGGCGATTTTTCTTTGTTTCCAAACATGCATGGAGCATCTTCATTGGGGAAAACTGAAGCAATCGGCAGCTCGTCGGTCCACTCGCTCTCATCGCTTCCAGTTAGGAAGCGGTGTGACAGTTTGATATTACCGCTGGAGCTGTTTGGTCTCCGACGTCAAGTCCTGAGATCTCGGGGTCGGGTGAGAACGAGTGAATAGGAAAACAAACGTTCTTTCTGCACTGCCCTTTACAGATTATATCTACAATGTCCCATTGTCATTTCCACATCCTCAAAAACCAACGTTTGCCCCTCTGCAACACACACAGATGCACAAGGTACCCTTTACTGGCTGTATGAGATCCACCAGGCTTTGGATGGGTCAAACAAACACAGGAGTGAAAACAACAACATTGCATGCGTCATGTGTCTTTCAGCTTGTGTCTTGCTTTACTTATCTCACTTATTTTAACCTTAAACATTGTCTTTCTAAACCTAATTGAGTAGTTTTTATGCCCCAAACTTACCCAAACTCCTACAGTTTCACAACATTAATCACGTGTTAAAAAGGCAGCATTTCACACAGCCACTAAAGGATACCGGTGCATCAGTATGAGACACAGAGGAGCGTGACAAATTCAACATTGGTATATGATGAACTGTGATAAGATTGGGTTGGATATATGCAGCATTAGGCTTCAATTGTGAGGAATGTATCTGTAAATGCATTCAAATCTGATATAATTCACAAGTAATGAAGCACAGATTGAAGTCCTTTTTAGAATTTCAAGCCTAACAGGAGCAACTATTTATTGGATTTTAGCATCACAATGCTCTAATGTGTTTTCCAGCAGCCAGGCCTTCAGTTTGAGTTGTAGTGCTTTAACAGGAAGCGATCATGCCCTGACCAGCGGCTTCATCACTCATCGAGAAACACTGGGCCTGTATTGATTCAAATATAAAAACAACAGAGAGCATCAATATTAGTCTGGAACCTGCTGAACACCGCCGACCCCTTTATAGCTCAAAGTGCTGTACATTAAAATGTCGAGGCGCGCGGGAGTCACACAGGTCCGGGCTCTTAAATCAAACCGGTGACAAGAAAACACCAAATGACTTAATGATTAATTCCAGATCAATTTCTGTGTTATGTTTACTGTTTTCTGCTAAACGCACCAGTGATGCATAAGAAAGCGTGCAGAATCAGACACTCCCGTCAAGCACGGTGGCAATTTGACTTATTGCTTTCTGACCTTTTGTGGCATTTGGAAAGGGCAACCCTGCAGACAGATGGTGCATACACATATGCAAATTGATAATGTTGGGTGATGGCAGCGGCAGGTCACATCAGCGATTCAGATTATTTGCTCTGCACCTTGATGATGATGCCTCTCCATGACAGAAGTGCCACCGATATTTGAGTAATTGGATCATTTTCATGTCACTAAGACATACACTTTATGTCAGTTTTTATTTATGTCACCCAATATCACAAATCACAAAATTTGCCTCAAGGGACTTCACAATCAAAACTCCACGAGCATGAGTCTGAGGGAAAAGATAGAAAAATGTCAGACCGAATGTGCCATTTAAGGAGGAAAGATGACCAATTTAATTTTTTATGTGACTATACGACTACTATAATTTTAATGGACTCGACCTGACCTTGGTGTCAATAGATATTCCTTTCCAGTGAAAACGAATTTCAGGTCCTAAAGCATTTAACAAGACATTGAATACATGCTCATTTTGTCCAGCATGACCCCTGACCTCCACTGACAAAGTAGACAAG
>JAJHUR010116172.1:1154-18775 GCA_027495735.1 Lutjanus campechanus | reverse complement strand
AACTTTTGGGCGTCAGGTTGACAGTTCGTCACAAACAGAATTTCAAATTAAAGTTGCAGATTTGTCATGAAAGCCATGATGGGGACTTAAAGATTTTGGGGGTTGAACATAAATGGAAGCCCCGGCCCAGACATATTTGAAGGATTTGTCATAAAAGCAATAACTTGGATTTAAAGTTTGAGATTTGTCATAAAAGCAATGATTGGGCTTAGTTAGTGGATAAGAGTGATGAAACAACATGTATGACTACTGCTTTTGATCATGGCTGTAAAGTAGCGAGGGCTTACTCTGTGTGTTGAGGGATAATGTGTCATTACTTCGGGGATGTGAGTCACCAGAACAGGCCGGCGCACACATAAACTAACAGACTTGAGGAAAAAATGAAGGCTAATCACACTTTGACTCTGCTTGTTAAGGGTATTTCCTCTTGCTCACTCAAACTCCCAGAGCGATTAAATCTCCCAAAAGCCCATCGAATCCCTGTTGTACCGTGGCTTAAATAAAGGGATCCTGGCAAGCAGTGCAACCTCAGTGGCTGCGTGTACACACACACACACACACACACACACACACACACACACATAAGAGTGCACCAGGCTTGGGGAGTAATGGATTACATGTAACAGAGTTACATAATTAAGATTAAAAAACAGTAAAGATGCAATCAAATAACAGATAATCAGATGGTAAAAATGGGGATTATTAGCAGGATTACAATTCTGAAATACATTTTAAAGAAAGAACAATATACTACCATGTGCAGTGCACAAACATTACACTTCATTAACACTTCACAAGTCTCACAACTCCACTCTGGTCTCAGTGAAAAAAGCTAAACTTACAGTCAGTTCATTATCATGTTCTCAAGCGAAAATGCTTCCACTCGGTGGAAATGTTGTCATTACTTTGTCTTTAAATCAGAAAAGGTGAACAACATTGCATTACAGTGATAGTTCTGCCTTCAGCTGTGAAAATCCTGTCATCATCCAAGGACTTGACATCTAATTACAACAATGGCGACTAATTTAAAGAAACATTTACTGGTAAGACCAATTGCTAACAATAGCTACACAGATCTATGGCTAATGTTAGCTACACGGAAATCAAGATAGCTAGCTAACCTGTCAGTGCTACTGCTACTATTACTGAAAAAGAATTGGGGACTGTAGGTGGTGATGCTCATGACCAGGAAGGTCTGTGGGTAAAAACACGGACTGATATAGTTTATGGCAGTTTAAGTGTTATGTGTGCACACTTAATACATAATATGTCTAAAAACTCTAGATGTGTTATATACTTTGTTGAGCCGTGTACATGTATCATCCCTAATGTTTCCAACAATGTTAAAACACAGAAAATTGCACAATAAAAAAGTGGGGAAAGTGGGAAGAGTTTGAGCTGGGGACATGCTACCAAAAACAGGGACTGTCCCTGGACAATAGAGACATCTGGTCACCGTGTTTCACAAAGTCATATTGAATGCTATAATGACTGCTGTTAATCTAAATGTGCACTCATGCGTAAGAAATGAAGGAGCAGCTGGACAAACAATTAATAAACCTACAGCATACATAAAACATATTAGACTAAACAGTGTCATCATATTTGTTGTTGAGGTTCGAGTTATATGACTTTAACATTGTGATCCTTGAATTAGGTCACTGACTACATTCTTTAACAGGTAATTATATCAGAAAACATTTTTAAAGAAACCATCCCAGCCCTGGGGCAAACACACACGTGCATCTAAACACACACCATTAACTTCATCTACTGTATGTACCTGGCCAAAAACCAAGCATGTGTGCGCGTGATCACTCTTAGTTTCCCACAAGGGAACCAAGAGGGAGGAGGGGGGGAGGGTTTTAAGGTAACACATCAAAGCTGAAGGGATATTTTACTTCGGATAGGGTAAGAACACATCAAACGACAGACCCCCGCTCCTCGCCGCCCCACTCCCTGTCCCTCAGTCTGCATTGTGTTGTACTAAAATTAAGGGGGTTGGGCAAAAAAATCCATATATCTGGCAAGAGAAATGTCTGCTCAGTGACAGTTCAAAGACCCTGTCAGGGTGGGAGAGCAATGATTTAATATGCAATGAAAATATACACCGTGGGTACATCTTCCCATGCGCTCATTATATACTCCATCCTCAATTGGGGCAATATTACCAAATTGCGGGGTGGTTTTCTGCATACTGTGCATGCCCAAGGTGGTGAGTGATGTTCAGGTGCATGCAGGTGTGTTCGTCTGTTAAAAGGATGATTTATAACGTTCTCTATAAGTGAGGAGCCACTTCATGTAATTATCATGTCAAAGATCTCCTTGTATGAACTGAGAGAGGAGGGGGTGGGTATGTACTCTATGTATATGTGGGTGTTGTGCATGCACACGCTGTTCAGTGTCTGGCTGTCACCCAGAGGGTTGATTTAGGTGGATTATGTTAAGCCATACCTGCTCTGTGTCTGTCTCTGGATGATCTCTGAGCCGACTTATAGAGCGAGGCCACCCTCAGCTGAGAACGGAAGTCCCCTGAAACCGTGGATCCACCGGAGACTAATAGATACATGGGGGCAGGCGAGACGGGACTTAATACATTTAGAAATATCAAGATGTTTTAAGCAGTGAACCTTTTTCTTTTCTTTCTGACATTTTAGGAAACTCATTATTCAGAGAGATCAGAAGGATAACACACTCTCACATCTGTCCATTGAAGAGTACCGCCAGCAACCAGTTAATTTAGCTTAGCACAGAGACTTAGAACAGGGCAAACCAGCTAGCCTGGCTCTGTCTAATGGTGACGAAATCCACATACCAGCACCTTAAATTCTCACTAATCATCACATCAACACTTGTTTGCTTAAGTCATACAAAACCTAAAGTGTAAAAACAGCAATTCATCTGAGTCTGATCTCAGTTAATAGGGATGGGAATCAAGGACCAATCCCAAACTGTCCGAATCAGCTCATCAGTTCCATTCATTAATGGCAGCATTTTTTTTTCTGACAGTGACATCACTGATAATGTTTGACACTATGCATGAGACAAGAAATAGTCCCTGTAAAACAATTTTAAAACTTAGATTTTTGTACGTGTTAAACAAACAAGATATAATGTGTTCATGAGCAAGCTTTAGTTGTGTTACGATAGAGCCAAGCTAATTATTTCCCCCTATTTCCAGTCTTTATGCTAAACTAAGCTAACAGGCTACTCACGTTGGCTTTTTATTACCTACATAGACATCAAAGTGGTATCGATCTGCTTTTCTAGCTCTCTGCCAAGAAGCAAATAAGCATATTTCCCCAAATGTCGATCTATTCCCTTACACAGGCAAGGACCATGGACTGTATAAAACATGGACGTCGTCTCTGTGACATCACCCATAGATTTCTGAAGAGCCATTGTGAAGCTCAGTGTGGTGGCTGCAGCTGTGGCCATCTTGGCAGAGCCTGACTCCACCTAACTCCTGGCTAATTCCAAACTGGGCAGAGAGATGGAGCATATCTGGCACTAAGGGGGCAAAATGAAGCAGCCACCTACAGTAGCAGCAAACGATCTATGACAGCACCCACCAGTAAATCAATAATGCACAACTTTAAGCTTTAATGTAATTTTAACAGGTCAGTTATACAAAAGTTCACCCCTATACAGTTGTCAAAAACAAGGAAATTAGCTGCAGAGACCAAAACTGTTTCTTGTACCACTCTGTAAACATGTTTATTCCTGCTGTTAAAGTTGGGCAGTTTAATATGGGGGTCTATGGGGATTAACTCACTTTTGGAGCCAGCCTCAAAAGGCCATTTGAGGAACTGCAGTTTTTGGCACTTCCGCACTGGCTTCATGTTTCAGCCCCGGAGGATGCCGCTTGGCATGCAAACTCTTTTTAAACACAGCTGGGTTAGTCTGTCTGTCACTTTGCACTGACCAAACCAGTGCAGAACTGCTGGTTACAGGAGCAGGATTGAAAACTCAGTGTTATTGCCTCGAGTGCCAAGATCAAGAATATCTGTGTGAGGAAAACCAATCACCGTCATGCTTTCCCTTCCCAAAAACTACTACTGGGACACTGCATCCTCTCCAAGACAGTAACTGCCCTTCCTTTGGGGGCACACGCACAGTCTGACACACACCCAGTGAGGGGAAGCTTCCAGTAAAATGGAGAACAAACATATTCATCAGGGATGATTTGTTGGCAGTCACAATGGAACAACTGTACCTCCGTCTATTCACTACAACAGTGCAGAATGGAAAATCACCAGAGGTTTGGGAAGTGTAAGAGGCGGTGGTACCCTGATGGAAAGAAAGTTTGGGACTGGAGGGCGACTTGAACTCGAGGAAAGTTTTGTCAGACAGGTCATGGCTGCCGAGTCCCTCTTGAGCAAAGGGAAGAAGACTTTGTGTGTCTTTAAGTGATTTGGATGTGTTGCGTGAGACTTATGTGGGTGAAATCCCTTCGCCAAATCCCCTGCCTTAACAGTTTTCCCTTGAACACAGGCTACCTCTGTTGCTCCCACTTTCTGCATGAACAGAATTATCATCCCCGCCAGTGCAGATAAAAGAGCAGAGTCCTCTGTAGCTAATGCCCGAGCTGCTGTTTGATCCTGATAAAACACCCGGGCTTGATAACAAACACACTCACACACCCACTCTCTCCACCAGCGGCAGGAAGTTATTCATTCATTCTCATAATCAGACAAATACCACCGCTCCCTGCTTCTCCCTTTCTGTGGTATGTGGAGGAAAATAAAGGAACTGTTAAGAAAAAGGGACACAAGGAAATGACATTCAAGAGTTGTTTTACAAGTTGGTCTGTTTATTTATGATCTGAAAAAGGTAATATATTTGTATATAAACTGTGCTTGGATGCTGCAGTGAATTCATTTTGTTCCTTTATTCCTTCATTATGTTAGTAGTCGTGAACATGATTATATGAATCTTTAATATGTTCTTTATATTATCTTTTTATGTTCAATTTCAGAACAAGTTCTTCTGTTATCTATCTTATGACAAAACACAAAGACTAAAAAAAAGTGTTGTCAGCATATATTACATTTTAGCATGTATTTCAGTTGAATCATTGCTGCATTTATGTTGTATTTTTATACAAATGTTAAAGGAATATGTCATAATATTCAATGTAGGGTTGTATGAGGTCTTTATCAATAGTCAGTGTATTATCTACAGTATAGAGAAGTAGAGAGGGGCACCTGCTGTGGACAAGGTTAGCAACAAAAAGTATTTTAGCCACTTAAAAAAGGCCCACCTAAAAGAAAAACAATATCAGTTTAAGTGTATGCTGTATTTAGAATATTTTAAACACCCTTTTCTGGGGGGAAACCGCCATTATATATGCCAAATATCACTCTCCAGACCAACCAAACTCCAGAGGTGAAATCAGTCATTTAACTTTACAGAACGCGGGAGTTGCTGGTCTACTGCTGCCTCAATCTGTTAATTAATTTGTGTTATTGTGTGACTTCAGTGTTTTAAAAGAATACTTCGGTTTCTCCAAAATCACGTAATAACACGAACAAACGAACAGATGGAGGCAGTGGTCGACCAGCAACTCCTGTGTTCTGCAAGGTAAAATGACTGATTTGGTTTTGAGAGAGTGATAATTAAATTATGTAAGAGCAGTTGCCATCAGAATAAGCTGTCTGATGGCAAAGTAAAGTTGTGAAAATATTGCAAATATAGCATACTTTCTTTTTTTGGATGAACTTTTTTAAGTGGCCAAAATGTCTTTTGTTGCTGACCCTGTCCACACCAGTCTTTGCTTCTTCAAACTGGGGGCATCTACTGTAATTAATACACTGATTATAGATACCCACAACAGCGCATTAATTAATCAGAACAATCCCTATAATTTGAGGATTTTCTTGCAGTTCTTCTGTTTGGGTCTTAGGGAGGATGTAACTGTTTAAATACAGATCAGTTCAGCTCATCTGTGTTGTTGAACCCCTCTCTTTGCCCCTCATAAGACCCCTGGCCAACGGGCTCTGAACTTCGACCCTTACCTGTCGCCTCAGGGGCTTGAGCAGCCTATCAGATCGCCTCCTCCCTGAGGTGGGTCGTTGCTACGGACACCAGTCACCTGACTAGAGGTGAAGCCAATCACTTCTGCAACGACGCGAGAGACCCTCTCGCACCCGCTCCCACACACACACATCCTCTCACCTCTGATCTCTGCGTAAACACACCTGAACACCCGATACGGTTGAGTCAGGCCTCCGCTCGCTTTTCATCTCTTCACCTGTTCTGTTTTTTTTTCTTTCTTTCCCTTTCTCTTATTTTTTTTTTTTTTTTTTTATGAACGGCCTTAAGGGGTCGGGGAGAAAAAAAATCACAGAGTGAGAGTTCTGACAGCTCCTTTTGTGTTCTCACACTTTTATGAGATATAAACACAAGGAGAGGGAGCCAGGTTTGAGCAGGTTCTTGAGAACACAGCTGTAACACACAAACACGCACACACACACACACACACACACACAAACATGCCGCGCCGATCAAACACTCGTCGTATCATAAACCTCACAGCACCTTTCAGATGAAGAGATCAACCAACGTCTACAGGTTTCATTTCTTCATAAACACACCCATTCAAGGACAAGTACATGCTGTACACACACACACACACACACAGAAACAGTCTTGTACACTCTAAAACATATGGGTTTCAAAAAGGTTCTTCCTGCTGGGAGACCCAGAACCATTTGCTTCTGAAGAACCTTGTGTTGAAGAAAGGATTCATCAAGGTTTTGGTTTTTTTTGGTAACATTCGGGGTTTTACTAAGAATCATTTCCATCCAAAGAACTTTTTTGAAAGAAATAATTCTTCAAGGATTGTTGAAATCCTTCAAGAACATTTTTATCGAGAGTTTGTTAAGCGTTCTTTGTACCATAATATATAGAGTTCTTGGCAGAATGCCCTTGGTGAGCTCTAGATAAAACCGTTGGAATTTCTCAGTAGAACCCTCCAGATAAGTTCCAAATGAAATCTTTGGAATATAAAAGGGTTCACGGTAGAACCCTCTGCATGGGATCTAGATAAAACCTTTGGAATAAAAATGGTTCTCAGTCGAACTCTCCAGATAAGTTCTACATAAAACCTTTGGAATATAAAAGAGTTCACGGTAGAACCCTCTGCATGGGATCTAGATAAAACCTTTGGAATAAAAATGGTTCTCAGTCGAACTCTCCAGATAAGTTCTACATAAAACCTTTGGGATATAAAAGAGTTCTTGGCTTCTTGAAAGGGGGAACATTCATAAATTGTTCTACCAGCAACCAAAAAGGGTTCTCCTATGAGGACAAGCCAAAGAACCTTTTATGGTTCTAATTAGCACCTTTGTTTGTAAGAGTGCACCAGGACTGCGAGTATCTTGTGTTGCTAAATTTAAACCTGGGCTCTAAGTGGGTCTCAGCTTTTTATGTCTATCACAGCTTTGTGTCAAGCGCCAAGTACGCAACAGACACACACATCAACACACATACACACATGCGCGCGCACAGATTGTCACACACAAACACAGGAGAAACACACGGTCCATTTGTGTGTTAATGATTAGGAGAAGGAGCCATTTGCCGGCGATGGGAATGTGGGCAGTGGTTTCCTAAGTGGTGTTATCTGGGTCACAGGGCCAAGGCTGCTCATCTGTGAGTCGTACACGTGGAAAAGATGCTAACACGGCAAACTGAGAGGCGGTCTGTGTGATTTCTTTTATTTAACGCTGCCTGAATGTAACCTTTGGTCTTTATAAGTACGAAGTGTGATGGCATGTTTTGACTGTATCCTTTTATGTCTCTGGTGTCTCCTTGATTCCAAATCACAGTTAGACCACAAGGATAGTTAAGATATAGCTGAGATAAATACAAACTGTTATCCTGTACAATGTACAATGAGATTCAATGTGCCATATCAAAGAAGAAATTAATATAATGTGAATATTAGGGATGTGCGTGATTAGTCGACTACACGATTAAACATCGCCACCGGAAACATTATTCAGCAATATTTTATTCATGTACATTGCCAGTTGACCACTAGTTAGCCCCAGATGGCAGCCCCTGTCGCCCAGCGTGTATGCCCCAATGGCTCACGCAACCCTGGATGTTTTTAATCAGCAAAGTCAGACAGATGACAGCCTTCAAAACCAGTGCGGTTTGGTTTGCAGTTTTAATCTAGAAGGTGAAAATAAGGTGGAATGTAGGCTGTGACAGAATAAACTGATATATAATCACTCGACTGAATGAATGTGTAATCACATTCAGCACTCACATAGATATTAACCTGCAAGCAGAGCAGACTGCTGCTGCTAACACTGCTAATGTTAGCCACAACGTATAGCAGGCTGGCAGCTAACATCAGCTCTGGGTAAATGATGCCGTTTGCTTGCAGTCACTGTGATCTACATTTTAAAATACAGATAAATATAAATATCTATGTTGTGGTGCTGCCTTTTCTGTCTAAAACTACTTAATATATTAAAGCCACAATGTGGATAATTATATCAAGATTAAATACAGGAAGTAATTAAATAAACAATATCCTTTATCTTTTGGTAACCTTGAAGATAATCAAATAAACAGCCGCTTCTAATAAATCATTGCATTCGGCTATGATCATACATGGCCGCCATGCAGATATCATGACTGTAAACTGCTAACAAACTAGGGATGTTTATGATTAATAATTAATCAATTAATTGCCATTAAGAATTTAAACAACTAAAAATGTATTCATCATCAATTAATCAAAGTCCAGAAATGGGAATAACTGTGCCTTGTCTGGGGAAGCATTTGTTTTATATCTCATTAATTATTAATGATTAATTGATTAGTTGATTGTTAGCATTTTCAATTATAGGTGGAGGAAAACACAAAATTTTCTACCCTATGACCAACACACCTGAATGTTGAACCTGAGGAGTGATGAGAAGCAACATTTTACCTGCAATGTGTCTTAACTGTTTAGAAAATTCTACACATTTTATGCTTATATTTTCTATTTTTATACGCAGAGCTAAATAAAGCCATGTCTTCAGAAGATACTGGGTCGCTGTTAAAGAAAAGATTCAGATACTGTTTGAGGTTTTTGTGTATCATCTCAAGCGCTCTGATTTCTAAGTACACGAGGGCCTGTGAGGAGCTGCCTGCCAGCGATAAAAGTATGCGTCTGCCCGCGAGCGTCGCTCTGCATATTCACATGCATGTGAGTGTGAGTGACGGCTGTGTCGGGGCCGAGTGACAGGGACCCGTGTGAGTGGTGAATCATACTGACAGTGCATCGGGGAGAAGGAGAGGGATGGCTCCTGTGGACGAGTGACCTCTGACCTCCGGTGTCAGAACTGAGGCATCCCTAAACAATAGGATGAAGAGACCGAGAGGCCGGGAAGGAGATAAAAAAAAGAAACGGCTTGGGGTCTTCTCTGGCTTCCCTGATCCAGCTGTGGAGCCATATCACTTTGTCCATCTCTGACACTAATGCTGTCCTAATGAGCCCGCTGATAATGCCGGCTTAACCACGGGGATGTGCTGGGAGGGGCAAAGGTGTCAGGGGTTAATGGGGAGGAGGGAAGAAGGATTTGGGGAACATCGGAATGACAGAGTGCAAGTATCAGAAGAACACGACCACAGGTGTGTGCAGCAGTGTGTGCGTGTGTGTCTGTGTGTGTTGGCGTTTGACGGCAATCCATCACTTGTAAGTTACTAAATGTATAAATATGAAGGTATACAATCATAACCTGAAAATTATATGAGCAGTATTAGATATGAAATGTGAGTTACATATATTAATTCACAGCTTTGTTAAATACTTGATTCTGATTGTTCACTTATTTCTGCATAGCAGACTGTTGCTATGTGTAACAAACTGTTGCTATGAAGAACGACCGTTGCTATGGACGCAGGTCTGATCATAGGCTCTGGAGGAGCAATACAATCACTGTTAAATCAACAAAATAATTTTTAAATCAATATTTTGCATTATATTATTGAATTTTTGTAACTAACCATGTAATAAGCCAACCATCTATGAAAGGTTTCACCAAGAAACCCCGACTGAGGTTCTATAGAGAACCTTTTATTGTGTAATGGTTCCACACAAAGCCATCTCTGGGAATTCTATCCAGAATCTTTCCATGTTGTAAGGGTGCTACCAAGAACTCAGTGAGGGGGTTCTACCAAGAACCCTTTGTATATTATGGTACAAAGAACCCTTGACAAACTCTTTATTCAAAAAAGGGAGCTAACAAGAACTGACACAGGGGGTTCTACCAAGAACATTTTTAAATTCCAAGGGCTTTGTTAAGAACCTAAATTCAAAAAAGGGTTCTGCAGAAGCAAATGGAACCCTTATTTCTAAGAGTGTAGACGTCTCTGGTGTAGGAACTGTTGTATAATTCAGCAATAGATTTCACCCATTGATACCATCACTGCTGCACATTATGTGTGATGTACTGTACAGTATGTGTCCTCTATTATGAGGCTGCATTGTGCTTTAATTACATGCCCCACAAGTGTATTTACTTTGTGATATACCATAGAGCGATGATGTTAGGGTTTGCCTCGTCTCATTACTGTATAGCAGACTACAGGCGTGCAATCAATAGCCACAGTAATCCTGTTATAGTCACTCATTCAGTATGATGAGAGTAAAAACTGTGACCAGCCAAAGGTTTGTATCAAATAAACAGCCCATTCCAGTGTAGCGGATTATTCTAGCTCTCTGATTGGTTACCATCAACATGCATTATCCAACACATTTACAGTTTGCAGCGGAGATGGCTTGGCTGTGTGTTTGTTACTGAAAAGGAAAAGATAACCCAACCTTTTTTTAACAGGCGTCATGTGGTGAGATTAGAAAACACGAACCGCTCTGACCAGTGACAGCTTTTGGAGTCTCAATGTAAAATCTCTGTAGCTGCCATAGAGCCCATATGTAGTACATTTAAAAAAAAAAGAGATCTGCAAAATACAGGCAAAGACTGTGTGTGGAAAATGATTGACGAGTCGGATTCTCTCAAATTCAGCCAAATATTTCAGAGTCATGTGCATCATCTAAAGCACATCCTACACGTTATCCCAGGTTGTGTTTTTCACAGTTTCAAATGTCCTTTTTATATAGACTGTGGGGACAGGGCTGTAAGAAAATCACATATGATTGGATGGGTGGGTGGGAGGGTTACGAAGCTGGACGTTGAACATCTGAAGGGGTGCAGGGCTGTAAAAAGTAGCATATATAAACACTATCGCGTATATACACCACACCCAACCCCTTTCATGCAAAACCATAAATGAAGCTGCATTTTTGCACACATTTTTCAGGAGCTACCCGCTCCAAATACTGGAGTTTCCCAGGCAGAACTATTAAGTTGATGAGCTGCAAATATTAATGGTAATAATTTAAAGACATGACTTGAACTGCAACTTGTGATTGTTTAAGAATTCCACCACTTCTTCATCAAAGTCTGTTTGCATGTCTTGTGAAGTACCACTGTGCTTTACTGTGTGAAAAAGTTGCATGAAGCCTTTTTGTAGCTGCAGAGGCAGCTGTGCAAATTCTAAGAAATTGCCCCAAGTGATGTTATTTGAGTCAGCATCAGCTGGGTCTGAAGACTACTGTGATTGTGATATGAGTCACAATTTTAGTGGAAATGGTAATTTTTCATTTCATTTTCACTCAAACAACATAAAAGTTGCTTCATTAATAACGGCATATTGTGACACAGTTTACCTTCATCAAAAACCTTCATCACAAAATTGCAGCTCCTGCAATTTGTATATTGCACTTAGTCACACTGCAGAAAGAAAGTGAAGCAGTGAAGTAGAAAGACGTGAGTTTGCCAGACCTCAGTAACCCACTCCTTGAGGCTACATTAACCACTACTACACACCTAAACCTCTGACATTGTGGGCAATTGTAGGCGCCACTTTTTGACAAGCACAAAGTGAGGAATAAAAACTGTTGTGAGTGTAGACATGCAATGTTAAATCAGTGGAGTACTCTTGTGGTGTTAGTGAGTTCTTTCTCTACCAAATAGTATTTGAACAATTGTAGAAATTGGCTTGCAGGCAGCATATTCTGATTATTTTAAGTGGGGTTGTATGAGGTACTTATAGTCAGTGAATTACCTGCAGTAGATGCTGGTACGCAGGCACCCAGTTTGGTGAAGCGCAGGATGGGTAGGTGTCAACAACAAAAGATAATTTAGCCACTTAAAAAAGGTGCACATAAAAAACAGTCAATATAACATTATGTGTATGCTATATTTACAATATTTTAACTGCTTTACCTTTGCTGTCATACAGCCTTTTCTGATGAGAAACCATCGTTACATAAGTCAAATATCACTTCCTCCAAATCTGCCAAACTCCAAACGCAGAAAACCTGGTCTACCACTGCCCCAATCAGTTTCTTCATTTGTGTTAATGACTTCCGTGAACATGTACTAAGTTTTGTGCCTTTTTACTCTTACTACTTTGATGCCGATGCAGCAGGTGTCAAACAGATAGATAGTACTTTATTGATCCCAAACTGGGAAATTCTTGGGGCACCAAAGTCACACGATTTTAAAATGAAAGAACTTGTCTGTGAAGTTTGGCTGGTTTAGAGACAGAGTGACGTTTGGCTTATATATAAGGGTGGACAGAAATACGGACTGATGGCAAGTTAAAGTGATATTGATTTCTTTCAGGTGGGCCTTTTTTTTAAGTAGCTAAAATACATTTTGTTGCTGACCCCGTCCACACCAGTACACTGCTTAGCTTTCATGCTGGTATTCCTCTCTGCTTCTCCAAACTGGGAGCATGCCGACCACAATCTACTGTCAGTTGTTCACTTGCTATGAATAAGAGCCTCATACAACCCTTCTTCAAATAATCCAAACTATCCCTTTAACTGGACAAAGTACAAGGATTTTTTTTTAAAAATGCACAGTGAATCTGGACACGATGGTGATCCGAAGCTGTATCCAAAATGGGACTGACTGTTGAAAACCAAAGCTACATGTGTGTGCTCATACCTCTGCATTAAACATCTGAATGTCCATAAACATGTAACTCTACAAACCAAGGTTGAACTAAAGCAACCTGCCCTGTAAATTTTACCACTGCAGAATGACATGCAATGACATTGTGCAAAGGGCCTGTTTCACCTGTCTATCTTGGCCTCTGTGTGCCTAAAGCAAACTCATTGCTCAGCCTGGTATCTGCTCTGTCCACACAGTGCCTCTTTAAGCAGGGAGAGGCTCACGAAGACAGACCCAAGGCTGTGGTATTGACTCACCGGCCAGCACCTTATCACGGTGAGAACCCACACACATGACGAATGAGTCTATGGTGCGGCAGATAAGACGGCAGGTAAGGCGGAAGGGTCACGGGTACAGAGGGTAGACCTGCCTCGCTATGACTGCAATATATAAGCTGAGCATACATATCTGCTTTGTCTCACTTTGGTTTAGACAGAGGTCAGATACGAGAGACTGACAGAGAAGGACGCGGAGAGGAAGCTTAAACTGGCTAATCTGCCTTTTTAAGAGTCTGTTAACCACATACAAGCTGTCAGAAACACGTCCGGCTGCTCCGTACACCAAACGTGTGTGTGTGAGTGCAGAAACGACACATAAACACACAAGTATGTGTATGCACAGACACACACATACATTGAGTTCAAGGGGCCACTGAGTGCAGGGCAGTAGGTGTTAGATTACAGGAGCGGGGCCATCCAAAGCGCCGCCTGCTCCTATCTTTATTTAACCGCTGATTAGGCCGACTCTTTGAAGGCCCCTTTAATTGCCGCGGTGATGGGGCTCTTAAAACCGGGCGGCTTTTTTCACCTCTTTTATTGATTTCTCCTCTCATGACACTAATAAAAACGCCCACACTCCCGTCTACGCCGCTCTGGTTCTCCCTCATTCGCCTTTTTTTCCCCCCTTCCTGTCTCCCTCTGCTGCTCGGCTTTCTTGTTCACCCTCTCTCCACATTTCGTCACTCCTGGTTTGATTTCCTCATTGCTCTTTCTCAATGCATTTCCCACTCAGATTTGCCCGTCAATGCTCAAATTAATGTTTCAAGTTAAAAAAAAAAACAGTGATGCAAAAGCCTTGAGGCAAAGACTCATTTCGTTTTGAGCCATCTTGTCGATTTCTTTGTCACATTTCATTAACCGTGTTTGAGACGAGACGTGTTCGAACAGAACTGAGAGGAACAGCACTGATAGATTGAGAGCTCTGTATTGACAGTGCAGAGTCTCAGCGCTCAGCAGGTATTCAGGTGTTTGATTTAATTAGTGTCATCAGCGTAGATCAGAAGTTTCCCACACACCAGTCAGCCTTCACTGCAAGCAGCTCGGAGAGAAAAGTCCTCTGTGCGAACATTGTCTGCCCTCTCTTTCATTATTCACAGATTTTTATCAGATGAAGTCAAGTCATTAATTTTTAAAGGCATTTTAACAACAGTTGGTCCATTACGCAGTGTTTTACAGAGCAACAAATACTCGTAAAAAGAGAACAAAACATCAAGTTGTTGCACACAGTAGAACCACCACATCAAAGTGTGGCTGATGATTCACATTGCTGCTTTATAAAAACAAAAACAGGCAAATGCAACCCACCAAAACTGCAACTAACGATTCATTTCATTACTGATTTATCTCTGGATTACTTTTCCAATTAATTATTATCATCATGCAACCACTTGCTTTTGTGTGTGAGAATGAGCGTGTGGTTGTGCGAGTGAGCAACATACTTGGAGCTTGTTTGTAGCTAATCTACAACTAGCAACCAGCCTAATTTTTTTGTGCACGTTCATGACTGTGAGCAGAAGGACCTTTGTGATTCACAGTTTTTGAAAAACCTTGAAGAACCTTTTATATGCCTCCATACCGGCAACAGAGAATTTCTTCAAACTTGGCACAAATGTCCAGTTAGACTAAAGGAGGAAGTGCTGAGAATTTGGTGGTCAAAGGTCACTGTGACCTCATGTCCATCATGTTCTCCTTCAGACTTGATACAAATGTCCACTTGGTCTCAAGTGAAAATGAACCGAGTAGATTTTGGTCAAATGTCAAAGGTCATGGTGACCTCAATAAACACATTTTTGGGAACAACAGTATCACAAAACGTAATATCGTGATACTCAAGTTTGCATTGGGTGTATTTTCTTGGACCCCTAATTAACTGACCGATTCTTTCAGGACCCCAAACTGACTTAGCAAAATACTAACAGAGATTTTCTTCACAGCTTCTTGCACCAAACATTTGCAAATTCACTAAACATAAAAAATAACCTCTAAAAAAATGTCATTTGTAAATTTCTTTACCACAGAATGTCAAAACATTTAAGAGTGACACAGACAGACACTCCTCTCCTGTCACATCCCACTCTTGATGGTCATTGCCATAATTGGACCCTATTGAGATTCTGCTAATGGCGGAGACAGTTCAGCGCTGTCTGGAGAGCAGAGGGACACTGGACAAGGCCTTGACCCTTGACCTCACATCCTATTGGTCGTAACCCCTGCTGATTCCGCTGGCTTCCTCTGCCTGGCCGGTAGATCATTTGCCCATGACCTCTGTCACGGCTCAATTCCACGGGCACGGACCTCCCCTCATGTCCCTCCCCTCATCAAAGAACTACAGACTGGACCACTTTTTTTCTCATTGATTGCCCAATCGGGCATTAACACCACTCCTGTAAAGCTTTGTGTTTAACGCATCATTAACTGACAGAGGAAATTAAGGTTATGATGCATCAACAGGTCCCTGTAGAGCTTTAGTTCCCTCTGTTGTCTTTTCTTTAGCATGGAAGCTAAACAAGTAACAGTTATAGCAAACTGGGGGTCCACCTAAAAAAATGAACATCAGTTTAAGCTTATGCTATATGTAGACCATTTTCACCGCTTTACCTTGCCATCAGACAGGGAAACTGCCGTTATCTAAGCCAAATACTGCTCTCTGCAAGGCAACCAGATTCACTAAGAAAAAAAATGGAATTTTACCTCATAAAACACAGGAGTTGCTGAACTACCTTGATCGGTCTGTTACTGTATGACTTCAAGGAACCTGAACTAACCTTTTCAAACACTGAGGTTGGTTTCATCCACATACATTATGTCTTTGAACCTATTTGAACTTTATAACCCATCAAAAACTTTCTCTGATTGACAGCGAGGAAAAACATCTCTAATAGGTGCTGTTTCCGTCTGATCACATCCCTGCGTGAGAGCTGTAACCTTGGAGGCTCTCTGTGGCAACGGCTGGTTCTGATCCCATTACAGACTAATTGATCCTTGTCTGGCTCCTGTTCTGCAGCGTCAGCCGTGGGATTGTATTGATTCCAGGTAGAATCAACAGAAAGCGCTGACCAGCCATCATTGACTGTCTGGGAGGATAAATACTGGGCTGCTGTGATGCTGTCAGGTGGAGAAAAACTCAATACAGCGGGCAATTTCACACTCCTAATTGTAAGCTAACACCAATAAAATATCATTAAGCCATTAGAAGGGAGTCAACAATGTTACGGAAGTAACTTGGCAACCCATGCTGAGTAATTTGTGTCTCATTAAATGTTAAACACTGCAAAACACAATTAAGGATCTACAAAATCATCTCAGGTTGGTTAGACTGCAGAAAATAACCCTAACTTTCCAAAGATTATGTATACTTAACAAAATTTTCGCTCATTTTCATGAGTGAAAGTAAGATGTAGGACTTATTTTATGCAAAATTTTCCCAATTTGTTCACAGATTTGTTAAACAGGGTTCAACATTATGGGGGTTTTTTTCCACTTGCCTGTTCAGGCGAGTCTACTTGCCCAAAGTCAATTTTTGCTTACCTCTTACAAATTGTTTTATTTATTAGTGGTTGTCAAATAACAACAAAGACTAAAGTTAATTGTCACAAAAATGCCCATGCCAGTTTCTTTAAGTCTAAGGTCATTCTTTAAATGTCTCTTCTGTCAGTCCAAAATCCAAAGACATTCAGTTTAATTTCATAATAAATGGGGGAAAAGCAGGAATTCTCCATATCTGAGGGGCCTGAGACAGCATTTTCAGCCATTTTTGCATGAAAAACTACAATATTGTTTAAATCTTTTTTACCACTTGCCCTGTTGGGCAAGTGAATTGCTAGATTTACTAACCCAACATGGCATTTAACTTGTCCCTGGCAAGCGGGCAATCCTCATTATTGAGCCCTGTGAAATCCATGTTAGTGAGCACTCCTCCTTTGCCAAGAAGATCCATGCACCCGACAGGTGTGGCACATAGAGATGCTGATTAAACAGCACAGATATTGCACAGGTGTGCCTTGGAGTGGTCTTGAAATAAAGACACTGAACTATGGCTATTTCACAGGCTGCCTGTGATTGCCTAGTACTTGTTGCATTTGTTGGGTGGGTTGATTAGGTTTGGGCATGAGAAGTGTGAGTTAGGTTAAGAATATCAGGGTAAGCCAATCAGAGGCAGAGTAGGGCTATGGCTTTGACCTCCTTGGAAAACAATGGTTTCTGTAGCCCCATGTGAAATCCCATATCGGTATCGGGTATCATTCTGATTCTGTGTTCATGTACTTCGATACCACCAAGCCCGATAACCACTCTGTGAAAAGTAGCTCCTTCAACA
>JAJHUR010116170.1:6424-24015 GCA_027495735.1 Lutjanus campechanus | reverse complement strand
GCGACCTATGTTTACATGTTGCTATGGTGATCATTGATTCGCAGCAGACATACACGGGTTTGTGTAAACGCAAAGTTTTCTGTAAATGGATACGTGTGCACGGAATTATTTTTGAAAACGGAGAGGGTGAAATGTCCGTTTCTGAAAATAACCGTGTACGTGTAAACGGGGCCTGAGTCTCTTGCAGTTGAGACAGGGTTAGAAAATCACGTGAGCTCATGAATTATTCTTACTCAAAGAATCTTGAATGGGTGATGGGAAAAGATGAGAGTGAAATATTGGTTTTCGTCCGCATTTAATTTTACAGCTAATAATTATTTTCATTATCACTTATTTTCCCTATTAATCGTTTAGTCTATAAAATGTCAGAAAAGTCCAAGATAATGTCCATAAATGTCTGATTTTGTCTACAACCCAAAGATATTCAGTTTACAGTCAGAGGAGCAAAGAAACCAGAAAATATTCACATTTAAGAATCTGGAATCAGAGACTTGTGACTTCTTTCTAAAAAAAAACTTATCCAGACTGATGAATAGAATATCAGAATAGTTGGCAATTAATTTAATAATCGATTAATAATCAACTCAATTAATTGTTGCAGCTCTAAATGAGTGCGACTATGGATCATTGTTCTCAGTCGTCTTAATTCCTGTGCTTGTTAAAATGAGACAAAACTGGCATGTTTTTCTTTGTTTAAAGTGGATTTGTATCAGTTTGGAACAAATCTTTTTAATTCTTGGCGTTTGTTTGGACGTGTTTGGAGCACCAGCTGGGCGGTGTGGGCCATGTGTATCAGAAAGTTTAGCTAAACACAAGAAAGTACATAAAGGTCAGTTCGTATTATATATTTTCCAGCACTGACTCATAAAGGCCTTTGTGTTATATTTAGCAGGAAACGAGCCCTTATGATATCTCAATGTGGTAATTTTTCTATTTATTGTCTTTACCGCCCCGCTCAGAGCAGCGGGAGGGGGGAGAGTCGTGGGCGATAATTTGACAGATGGATTTTCAGAATGCCGTGAATAATCATCACAGACGCCTTTGTGATGCCTATTTTTTTATGTTCCGTCTTCTTTTTTTACTGGCTGTCACAGAGATGAGTGGGCAGGCTCCATCATATCGTCGGCCTCCATTGCACAACTTTGGTGAGGCGGCCGCTCTACCCCACCAGCCATTGTTGTCCTTTCTATTGACTATCAAAAGCTGTTGTTCGAACGGATTCTGTTTTCAGCGGCGAGCCGAGCAGAGCCTTACAACACTCCGCTTTGTCAGAGAACAGTGCGCTATTTACTCATTCCTCGTGTTTGTAAACCCTCCGTTGTGGTCCTGTCACCCATCTAAATGTCTCTGCAGGAAGTGAACGCCTGCATAAAGGAGCAGAAGAAACTGACCAGCCTCTATAAGAAGCTTAACTTAACCTTCTCCAAACTGACTGTGTATCTTAAAGTCAGGATATTGGAGATATTAACTCATTAAGGACCTTTCAGTTTATCTGCAAAATTCAAAATCACCACCTTTACAGGTGTGTGGTTTTCACTGGGCTGCTATGATATGTCAAAAATGAATGTTTCCTTCTTTGATTCATTTTTATAGTTTGAAGACTCCTGAGGAGGAAAAGCTCTCAAGCGTATCAAAAGAAAGATGCAGACACTTGACAAAAGTTAAAAAACTGTTTTTCCTTCATCTCTCCTTTCCTGTTAATCATCTTGTGACCCCTTAGATTCCCCTTGTGAGAGCTCGAGGACTGTTTTAGAGAACGCTTTCATCTTGGTCTTAATATAATGTGCAATCACTCTCTTGATCATCAATAGGCTTGCAGCTACTGATTATTTATAGTGCAGGGTATTATTTTAAAAAAATACTATACTAGTACCAATACCAGAACTCTTACAGTGATACAGATACCAATAAACTCTGCCACACAGAATCTCAAACTGTGTGTTTTACTGGTGGTATGCAAGTTTCTTGTGTAGTGGTATGTGGAACAATGTCAGATTTTTAATTTTTATTTATTTATTTTAATTAAAAACCATAATACTATTAAAATACTACATTTTGAATGAAAATGCACCAAAAATCAGATCTCTAAAATGTCATTTAAAATATGTTTTTTAAAACAACATAAATATCAGCCTGCTAGTCACAGTCATGCATGTAGCGTGCGCATATGTCACCCATGATTACCGGCAGTTGTGAGCTGAACGATGGCAAGATAATCAGTGGAGGTAAAATGAAGAATCGTAGCTCCAAACAGAACCTAATACAAAGAGAAGCTTGGATCAGAAGGAGAATATTTCGAGCATCCATGTTGAAAAGGAAGTGGATGACAATGAACGGAGCAAGTTAGCAGTGCTGTGACTTAAGAAGTGTCTGCTACACTCGACTTCACCACACCACAGACTCACAGTGAACGGCTGCAAGCAGAATCATAGAAAATAGTACGTTTTTCAAGATCTCTGGTATCTCAGGTATTATCGTAGATATTTTGATACTACTTGGCACTGGGTTATGTCGGGTGATACTTTATGTACCAATTTACCGATACCCAGCCCTAATTATTTAAAGTCCTAAAATTATGACCCTAAATAATTCAGATGCTGATTTGCACAGGACTAGGAAATATTGTGGGTAATTTTGCAGTAGAATTTTTAAATTACAAATTACGTACATGGAAGATTCACAGAAGATAAAGATGACAAATGACCTCCACTATAATTACAAATTATCAGATGTTCCCCAGGTTCCATGCGATCAGGGCTTAATAGGTTAACTGTTTGGGTCTATAACATGTCAGAAAAGTGGTGAAAAATGCCCCTTGAAATTTCCTCTTTCACAGAAGACAGAGAAACCCAGCAAATATTCACCTTTGAGAAGCTGAAGCAAGTGAATTTTCTTGGTATTTTTTGCTTTAAAATGGACTTGATTGAAGAAGTGTCATTACTCTGCTTCTGCAGTTTTTTGTTGTTGTTGTTGTTTTTATAAAGATTATCAGCATCATTTCAGAGCTGTGATGCACCACCTTCTGGTTTGTACAAGGAAATCAAATAGCTCAATTTTCTTTTATTTTGACACAAAAGCCCTCATTGACTTTCAAGATGAGATCACAGCTCTCCAGCCCTCCCTCTGGATTATGTTTTTCCCCTAGTCACAGACCTGGATAGTTTCCACCGCTCTGTCAGTGCTGATAAAGGCCGGCTGCTGTGTATCCACCAGAGCGTCCTTCCACTTGGAGCCAGCAGGTGGCGCTGTGGCAGTGTTTGTCTCCAGCCTCCTCTCTGTCTCTCAGTATTGACTGGCAGATGCAGATGTGAGGCGCTGCTCAGCAGAATATCAATGTTGACTTCAGATTTTCCGAGCCAGCCTCTTGTTCAGTATTGAACTTCTGTGGTTTCCTTTCCCCCCAAAATTCCCCCCTGCTGCTGCTACTGCTGCATAGGAGGCAGGGGCCGCTCCGCATCAAAATAAGCTGTTTTTTTCCAGAGGAAGCTGTGGGAAGGAGCAGAGGGGCAGTGGATAAGTGGGGGAAGTTTAAAGTCTACATGAAGCTGCTCAGGTGCAGCCTGAAAATCCAACAGCAGAGGCTTCTAACCTGTGTTTGTCATAGTTTAGTCCCTGTAGGGAAATGGAAATTCATTGTCATTCACATCTGAAGTCAGAAATTGTTCACTAATTTGCTCTTTTGTTGTGTTTTCACAGCTGGACATTTTATGCAACGAGGAAATCTTGGGAAAGGACCACACTTTGAAATTTGTTGTTGTGACAAGATGGAGATTTAAGGTAACACATCCCTCAGAAAGCTAGAAAGTATTGTGGCATGGTGTGATGATAAATCTGTATTGTCATTTTTAAGTTGTAAATTTCTGTATGCAGGCATCTCAGCTTTGTTGATTTATTTGCCTTGAATGATTCAGTTGATTCTACACAGGCCTGACAAAGATGCTGCCATCAAACTCTGAAATCATAACAAATCATGCTAAACTAAACTGAAAAAAACAGATGTTATGTTTTGTGTTTTCCATTAATTTGTCAGCCAAGTAAGTTGAAATGATTTAACTGAGATGCATTATTGGTAGATGTCCTCACTAACTGACATTCACTAAGCCCCGCCCCCCTTAGTTACTGTTGCTATGCCTGCTAAGCTTTACATTCTGAAACTGTTTTGTAATAGCAGTGTATACCTGTGGCTAATTTGCCACTCACAATATGTGGTTAATTATTTTTAGTTAGACTAAGATGCCCTCTCTATCTATTGTATTTTATCAACTGTAGCTAGCTTACTAGCTACTCAGTGCAAGGTTAGTTCTGTATGAGCCCCCCTGGTAGACGTTTTAATGCTTCCAGCTGACTCATATCAAAATGTTGGCTGCATACAAGAGAATTGTTACATTGCAAGTTAGAGCAATTTGACTGTAGGCCTTAGCAGAGTTGTCATAAACTTAGATACAATACTGGTGTTTAAGTTAGGGATAATGTACAGTGAGCAGGCCATTACTGTGAAATAAACTCAGACAGGGGGATGCAGGACCCCAACCCGAAGGATCTTGAATCATCCTAGTTTATCATGACTTTGTGACATACTCTGCTCTGATTGGTCAATTATAGCATTCTACGGTCAATAATTTGACACAATAAAAAAAACGATTTAAAGTTGATTTTACTGCTCCTCCAGACTTTATGATCAGAACTGCGACCATAGCAACAGTCTCTTCTTCATAGCAACGGTCTGTTATACAGAAATAACAGATCTTAGAATGCTGTAATCAACAAAGCCATGTAATAGAAAATGAATACTCGAAGTCTCTTTTGATAACCACGGCAAAAAGAAAAGTTAACGAGCTGTTCACAGTGCCGATGCAGAAGAAGTCACTGAACACTGTCAGTAAAAAAGAAACGGAGACTGTTTGGCGCTGTGAAAGAAGTGCCATTTAGTTCCATTATACTGGAGAGAAGGCAGACATCTCAACAGCTGATATCTTCAGAACTCTGCAACTCTCAGCTATCTAGATGGATAAACAGCACTAGAGGCCTCTGTGAAAATATGTATTTTGGATTTTAGGATGAACTGTTCCCTCAAGGAGTTTTAACAAAAAAAAAGTGTATACTAAAGTTGTGTTTTTGTTTTTCCCCTGCAGAAATCCCCCCTCCTGCTCCATTACAGACCCAAGATGGATCTGCTGTAGCTAAAACGGACACAACGGTTGTTGTTTTTTTGTTTGTTTTGTTTTTTTTGCCCAGTGGCCGCAGACTGTGCCGAAACCTTTTTATTTATGCAAAGACGATCAACCAACACCAAGCAAACACCCGACGGTAAAAGTCAACACAAGCCAGCAAATCGGGATCTAAAGAGGGGGGGGGGTGTGGGTGGGCGGGACAAATACAACAACAAAAAAACTGGCGACCTCCAGCACAGATACTGCATCACTGGTGTGTTTTTAGGAACTAAAACAACCATTTTTTTTTTGTCCGCTTACATCCTAGATATGTGAACAAAAAACAAAACAAAAAAAAAGAAAAAAAAAGAAAAAAAAATGGAGAGAAAGCATATATTTATACTTTTGTACAGAAGAGACACATGGAACCAAGACACTACTGGTGCTCTGTTTACACGCGAACAAGATGTCGGGGAAACACGTGACCGTCTTTTTGAGCTTCATGCAGATTTCATCCTCCTGAGACAATGACTGAGCGCAGAGGAGGACGTTTTTATAAAAGGTGTTTTTTTTCCCTCTCTTTTTCACAATACACTCGACACGTCTTGGGAGCACAGAAAGTATATGGAAAAAGTTATATAACAGGCATCAATTTTAAGCTGTTTATCAAGTAAATTGTCTCTGAATCTTTTTTGTTTTTTGTTTTTTTTGTTTGTTTTTTTTAAATTTTCATTTTCTTGGCTTTGTCTAATTTGCTATTGGGTTCTTGATGATTGTCAATTGTGAATAGGCTAAAATGTTTTGTGTAGTAATTTATGTTCTATATACCAATATTGTACATAAAATGTCATTACAGAGAGAGAGAGAGATTGAAGAGAGTAAGAGAGACTTTAGACTGTTAAAAGAAAAGAGTGGATCCCAGAAGTGCTATCTATATTTTGGGCGATAAGTTGTCCGGAGGTGATAAATTAGGATTTTTAAAGACAGACTCATTATCAGTATCAAAATATATAAATGCATCTTTATGTTGTCTGACAAAGACACAAAACAAATATATCAAATCCTCTGCTGTTTGTGTGTATGTGGGGTCTAAGTATGTTACATTGCTCTCATAGCATTACAAGATTTTAGGGCAGAGAAGAAGAAAGCTTCAAACCCCCGCCCCCATGCTCCTCATCTCACCTGCCTTCTATGGAATACAGCTATAGTCCTTTTTTTTGTTGTTGTTGTTGTTTTTGGACGTCATTATCAACCAGTTCTGTCTTAACAATAATGCTACACAAAAACACTCATGTTCCAAAAATGCCTGCGAGACATAAAAATGCAATATTTTGGCAGCAGAGAACATTTTTTATTGATTTTAATCTCTCTGTTTTCGCACCGTGCAGTCCTTAATACCCACCCTTGTGTGTTCTGCAGTCATCAGCAGCACCGGGCAGGCAAATACTGATACACCCACATGTTTACAGCTTTTGGGTTGAGCTGCTAGCAGCAGATGTTGTTGGCACGATTTACACCATGCATTTCCCTCTGCTAAGTTTGTCGAAACTGTACTGCAAAACTCTCTCGAAGCTGCAATAGTGCTGATTTATGTAACTGTAACATACACACTTTTCTTAAGGGTGGGGGCGGGGGGGCTGCAACAGAGTAAAGCATTTTATCCTATTTGCCCAAATGAAATTCTGGTGCTAAAGGGATGGTTTGGATTTTTTGAAGTGGAGTTGTGCGAGGGACTTATCTATTGTCGGTGTATAACCTCCAGTATATGGCGGTCAGCATGGCCCCAGTTTGGAGAAGCAGCAGGAGAACCAGTGTAGGAAGCTAAGCAGTGTAATGCTGTGGACAGGGTCAGCAGCAAAATGAATTTTAGACACCTAAAAAAAATCACCACTGCCTTTTCTGATGGGAAAACAGCCATTAGATGAGCCAAATGTTGTTCTCTCCAAAGCAACCAAACTCTTTTGGCAAAACAGTCATTTTACCTCACAGAGCACAGGAGTTGCTAGTCTACCGTGGCCTCAATCAGTTAGCTTGTTCGGTGAATCCGAACTAACCTTTGAAAACACCAAAGTCGCACTATAACACTGTCAAACTAACGGATCGAGGCAGCTGTAGGCCAGCAACTTCTGTGTTCTGAGAGGTTAAATTACTGATTTTGCCTATGGAGTTTGGTTGGTTTGGAGGAAGTGATACTTGGCTTTTATAATGGCGGTTTCCCATTGGAAAAGGCTGTTTGATGGCAAGGTAAAGCAGTGAAGATATTCTAAATATAGTGTCCACTTAAATGGATATAGATTTTTTTTATTATCACTTTTTTAAGTAGCTTTGTTGCTGACTGTGTCCACAGCAGTTCACTGCTTAGCTTCTTCTTCCGGTGCTCCTGTTGCTTCTCCAAACTAGGGGTGCGTCGACCGCCATCTACTGTAGCTAATACGTGGACTGTGGATAAGAAATCCGAATTATCCCTTTAAAGATGGCCATTTTCTTGCCCATACAAAGCGAATGGACATTTGTCATTTAAGAGCAAAATATAAGCTGTCTGGTAAACTGCAAGCTTTCTCTCCAGAGCAGGACCTCCTCAGTATGAAGCACCACAGATGGTCCGGTTTGATAAACACAAATGCAGATGACTGACATCACATTGTTGTGTTTATGGGGTATTTTTCAGTTTCTCGTCACTGCCAGTTGGAGTTTCAAATGTGCAAAGATGCACAGTGTTTTAGAAAATCAATTTAAGAACATTTCTGAAAGTCAAGTGGATATCGTTTGTGTCACAAAATCTGTATAAACCTTGGATGTTTTTTTTTGCAGGATAGCCGATGTTCAATATTGTTGACTTCACAAGACACAAATTTCCGAGTCTTTTTGAGAAATAACTTGCAAATTCAGGTTTCGCACAGGGACTGAGGTTTTTTGAACATTTTGATAATGAAATTCTGGATAAAATGACTACTGTTTGGTCATTTGGTGCTTATTAATGTGTGTTTCTAATCCTGAGGAGGATTGTTCCTCAGGATCATGCTGTTCTTACTGTAACCGTGTGACACAGCGAACCAATGTTCTGTTCAACAACTAAATGTCTTAACTCACAACATTCGAACTGCTAAACTGTCTTTAACTTTAACCACAACTGGATCCCTGAATGCCGTGTCAGACCTCAAGTAGTATTACCTCACTGACCCGTCTCGGCAGTAATTAAACCACAGTTACTTACCCTTCTGCGTTGTATCTGCCCACAACAAGCTGTTTTGTCTGTATGTTCACGTGCAGGGTTCCTATCCATCGTTCGGTTCCAGAAGTCTGGGAAAATGTATTACAAACAAAAACCCAACAGCTTAGCAGGATTGTGGCTTTTGTTTCCTGTGATCCGTCATAAACTCTAAATTCAAGATGTGGAGAATTTGGGATTTGAAGATGGAGAAATGTATAGGAACCCTGCCAAATAAGGACCTATGACGTGTGTATTAAATGAACATTTTTATAGCCTACAGGTCTGAACCTAACCAGCTCAACCAAAACTCCTGCAGTCTTTGATATCACTTCATATTATGGCAACCTTTTATGTTTCAAGGCCCTCGATCCAGTAACCTGTCAAGTGTTCATTGTTTTTGGTTTTTTGTATCAATTTTGGTACCTAAAATCATGCATTAAAAAAAAAAGTTTGGCTTGCAGGTGTAGGTGAAAATCTGATTATTAAATTATACTTTGCAGTACGAATATTCTGCTTTTTTTTTTTTTCATGTTGCATTTTTCTCATTTTTCTCTCTCCTTTGATTTCTGTAAACACAGTTAACAACTGAGCTACTCTTTAAATATGGTTTTTAAAAAAAAACAAAAACAATGAGCCTTACCAGCTTGTCAGCTCATGGAAGAGTATTGTGTTAGAGCATCCCCACAGAAATAATGTAAAAATGTGCGCTATTCTGTCTTTGTAAGTGCAGACTTGTGGTGTTTCAAAGGCTTATGAACAGGTTGTTTTCACAGAAGTAAGAACAATGTCAAGTAAATTTCTCTGAGGTCGACGTCACAGTGATCTGGTTTGTTCGGAAAATGCTGTTTAACATCTGCAACGACTGATACCAGGGTGTTATTTAGCCATTCAGCTACCTGTAACTACAGTTTTTGCTCCTCACTTCACCCAATCAGAGTCCTCGTCATGTTTAAAGTGTTTTTCGCCTCATGGTTCTCCTGTAAGGATTCAGTCCGTTTATGATAAATGTGCTAAAGCTTTTTCCTGCTGTGATTAAGCTGTAAACCCCCAACAAGGTGCTACTACAATGACGACTACAAACAGAACACATACATTTCTGTATTATGCAGAGCACGGCATTCACTGCTTTGTACCGTTCAGAAGAACTGGCATTGAAACAATGGTTACATCTGCATTTTGGTTAATCCCCCACCCCCACCCCATCTTTTCTTTGATGTGGTTGCGTTCACACTGCACCTTTTGGTGGTATAATTTTTCTCACATCAGACTTTTACTCACGGCTGTGAAGAAGAAAACATTTTGTCTTTGGTCAGAGCGTCACAGGATGTGTCTCACCCATGCTTGAAATAACAGATTTTTTATTATTATTTTATCGATCAAAATGAACTTTCAGTTCCAATCATCAAATCAAAAGCAGTATCTTTGATTCTCTGAGTATTTTTTTCTTTCCATCCCCACTTACTTGCAGCATCAGGTGTTTGTCAGGCCATTGTATCACACTTGGTACCATCTTTTTTAAATAAGAATTTGAACATGTAAGTGGCAGTTGTCAGAGCATAAAACCGATGATCTTTATGACTCTGCAGTCTAACAATGACATAGCAGCCGATGGAAAAAAAAAAAGTTTAAATCAAAAGTCAAAACCTGCTGTGGATTTGGAGAATCGTGACACCTCTACGCCCACACGAAACATATTTTTGCACTTAAAGTCTACTTTCTTTAGTTTTATGCACACAGCTACAGTGACTGCATATTGGATCCTGGGTGCTGCAAAACATGTGAGACCTAAAGGCTTTTCACACTGTATATCCTTAGCCTAGGTCCTAAGCCCTGATCTAGACAATTCACTATTGTATTCTCGAATGATGCGTGACTACTCTTTAACAGCCTTTAGCCCCGTTTCACACTGGCACCTTCAGTCTGTTTTCAGTGGATAACCCTACAAACTCGGGGCTAACCCTGCTCCAGAGCCCTAGGCAAACGTCTGCGTTAGCCCACTTTGGATTGTGCCAGTGTGAAATCTTTGTTAGCCTGGAGCTGTGAAGGTTCTAAGAATGCTTTTTAGCCCTAGGCTGAGCGCAGCGTGAAAAAGCCCTCTGCACTCAACACTGTGCCTGATTTCATCCCTGCACAGACCGAGCTGCTCTGCTAACGTGCTGCTTCTCCTACACTGGCTGTGTAGACGTTAAATCCTTTTCAACTCAACTTGAACCTTCACCTGAGAACCTGAATTGGTCATAACTGTGTTACTATTTAGGATAAAAACAACAGTGGACAGAAGACCAAATAGCCTGTTTGTCCACGTGTACGGGTTCAAGGTCTGCAGCATTTCTGTCACCACCAGAATCAAAGTAAACCAGCTTTTTGGGAGCAGTTAACGTCTATTTTACAGCCTGCAAAGCTCCCCTTCACTTGTCACATCACACGGTAGACGCAAATAAACCCGAAAATCTGATGTGTGTTAGATTTCAGCACAAAAGGCTGCAGTGTGTGAACAACACCTTTCACTTTGCCCTCTTGTATTTTTTTTTCTTTTTTTTGAGTATTAATCAAAGAACCCTGTAATCTGTGTGACGGTCAGGGGGGAACCTGATGGAAAGGTGGGGTCGCTGCCACAGTGATGGTCAGAAATCGTGTCTCTATGGTGCTAACAACTCCTTGTTTCAAACTTCTCCAAGAAAGATTGTGTCAGAGACAGAAAGGCTCTGTGTTGCAAAGTTCTCCTGTCACCTTTTTTTTTTTTTTCACACGTCTTTGCACTGTATGTGTACGTGCTCGAGTCCTCGGGGAGGGTGTCTTGTCTTGTCGGAGCTGTCTCACTGTGCAGATAAAGAAAGGTGCTGGCTTTTTTTTTTTTTTGTCTCTTTCTTTTTCATTGGTTTGTTGGCTGGGCTCGTTCTGGAAAGCAAATAGAGGGAATTTAAATAAGTCATAGACTGTGACGGGTCTGATGCTGTGAAAAATAAAAGAAAACTGGTGAGAAATTGGGTGTGCCAGCTGCAATTTCCTGCCTCAAAGAGAAACTCACACTTATTACAGGCTTCTCTGGTGAGATGTTTGCACCTCCTCAGTCAGATTGAGGCTTGCCTCGGTCTCTAACAGGTAGTTGGCTCTGCAACATCCGTAACTTCAAAAACGTCACAGAGTTGATTTTGTTTTAATGTTCCCCAAGTTCTCTTGAGCTCTTGGGAGATTTGACCTTCACGGCACCAGAGTGTGCATGAATGTTGCATCCCCCCCTCCTCCCGTGAACCAGAATGGATCGATGTTCATGCTGTTTATCGGCGCTAACATTGAGACATCAGTGCCGCTATGCTTGACAGCCGAGCTAAGAGGCTTACGGGAGGCTCGATTTTAGCCTTGCTGCAGATGGGGGTCGGTATCAGCTCCGAAAGGTCTCCGAGATGGAGGAGAGGCCGTGATCTGTCAGAGGTTTGCCTCCTTTCTCTGCTTCGACCTTGAATACCTGTCAGGCTGCTTGTTATCTCCTGGGATCTGTGGGCGAGCTGGGTGGAAATTCGAGCAGATCGTAGTGTACCGCACCACCATGTTGTGAGGACGAGTACTTTTTTTTTGTGCTACATTGTCTCTGAGCTCGGAGACGTCTCAGAAGCTCAGCAACCCTCATTTCGAGCATGTTGGCAGCAAGAAACATTTCTGGCAACTTAAAATGGCTCCTCTGTGTTCACTCCACTGTAATAAGTGTCCACTCTGGGAGTGTGATAGCTTTCTTTTGTTGCCCGGCTCACTCCTTCTTCCTCATTTTTGAGTCCTCTGTAAAAGAGCTCAGTAATCTCACAGGCAGGCTTTGTGTGTGTGTGTGTGTGTGTGTGTTTGAGACGGAGAGGAGGACACTGAGGGGGTCACTCGGATGGCTGCGTGAACTAAAACACACTCCGGAATATATAAAGCTGGGGCGCCGCTGGTTCTGCCGCCTGCTTTTAAAAGGCTGCTCCGCTCTGAACAGCGTCACGCTCAAGTGCACCAAATCACATGGGTGGTGCAGTTTGAGGAGCAAACGACTGGTTAAATTATGGATTGTTTGACCACTTTGGGATCGTGGCTGTTGCTTTTAGAGATCGTTCACTGGTGGTCCAGGACAAAGTCTTTTCTTTTTTTTAAAAGGAGGACTCCCCTTGGCTTTTGTGTTCAATTGAGATTGCTGGTTTTGGTAATTCCCAAATGAACCAGGAGATCAGAAAAGTCCACATTTAAGATTATTTTCAGAAGTCATGGACGTTGTGTCCTCCATGCTAAAGAGGAAGAGAACCATCCAGATTATGTTACCAGCGCTAACTTCAGAAGCCAGCATCCGTGATGGTATGGGGGGTGTGCTAGTGACTCTGGCAACATGTCTGTCACATCTGTGAAGGCCCCATTGGTACACACAGGTTTTTGTGCTGCCATCAAAACAACGTCCTTACTAATTTCAGCAAGACGATGCAGAGACACAGCCTACACTGGTTAGATGCTGGTTAAATTATGGATGGTTCGACCGCTTCGGGATCGAGGCTGTTGCTTTTAGAGACGTTCGCTGGTGGCGGGATCAGAAAAGTCCTTTTTCAAAGAATAACTCCCCTTGACTTTTGTGTAAAAGTGTTTCAGAAATTCCCAAATAAAATGGGAAGTCGGTCCACAGCCACCAAACCTCACTGTGGCCAGCCCCCATGAGCCATAGCAGACATTGATAAATCTGTCCATTTTTTTTAATTGTTATTTATTTATGCTGAAAGTGACTTCTGCAGTAGTTTCTTGGTTATTGAATTTTTGAAGAGATTTACTCTCTAATTTTTTTTGCTCAAGAATTTTGTATTTCTCTTTTTTTTTTTTTTTTTTTTTTTTTAGGTCAAGCTCAAAAAAACAAGAAAAAAAAAATCTAAATTGTGTGAATCTGGCAATGTGGTTATTGTATTTGCAAGGAAAATGTGCAATATACGGTTCTCAGATGGTTCCAGGTTTCAGCGTAGAACTCCAATATTTAATTTTTGACTATTTCTTTTTTCCAGTCAGTTCCTCAGGTCACTAAATGCCTTCTGGTCCTGAGGGTGACCAGGAAATCTCAGAACATACACTAATGCACCCGAAATACAAAACGACTGGATTTTATTTTAGTCTTGTCTCTCTCTCTCTTTTCTTTCCTCACCCTTTTTTTTGTCTGTGACAGTTTTCTCAGACTTTTGGTTTTCTTTTTCTTTTTTTTAAGTTTCAGGTTATCACGGGCACTTATTCGGGTGTCCATTTTCTTGCCTCCTTTTGTATTATTGTTATTTATTGCACATGTAATGAACTGGTTTCCATTGCCACATTTAATTCAAGGAGTTTTGGGTCTAGAATGGGGCTGGAATTTCTTACGTACAAAACTACAGAAGCTTTTGTCAAAACCTAAGTGTGTATTTCATCAATAAATGCCTTTAAAAGTGTCCCTGATGCTGCGCTGACTCATTTCTTCAACTGTTAGTGTAGCCCACATGTGTTTTGTGGTTCATTGCAGATGCCTTTTCTTCTTCTTGACATTTAAATAGATTAACAGTATTGCAAAACCCACCTCAGGTGCAACAGACTGATATTTCATGTTGTTGCACCAACCCTTTAAAAGCTCCAATGGTCAGAAATGTATTTGCTGCTCAAAAAAAATTAAGGGAACACTGAAATCACTCATCAGATTGGAACGTTCAAGTTGAAAATTTCTACTGATATATTAATATCTTTATTGTGCAATTCATCAAGAACAAAGTGATGTAAGAATGGTCAATGGAAATCCAAAATCATTAACCCATTGAGGGCTGGATTCAAAATCACACCAAAAATCAAAGTGAAAAGTTGAAATCACAGGCTGAACTTGTCATAATGTGGCGCAGTAGTGTTTATGCCCCCCATGTTCCTGTATACACTCCTGACAGCATCTGGGCGTGTACATGATGAGAGGGCGGATGGTGTCCTGGGGGACCTCCTGCCAGACGAGGATCAGGGCGTCAGTGCTACCTGGCGGTGTCAGATGCACTGATACATAACCTCCCAGAGGTTCTCAGTTGGATTGAGGTCTGGGGATTGTGAAGCCCAGTCAGTGTCATCAGTGCCTTAGTAATTTAGGAGCTGCCTACACACTCAGGCCAAATGAAGCCAGGCATTGTCCTGCACCAGGAGGGACCCAGGGCCCACTGCATCAGCGTAAGGTCTGACAAAAGGTACTGGGATGAAATCCTCAGATCCAAACAGCAGTCAGGGCACCACTGGCTAGCATGTGGAGGTTTATGCGACCTTCCGAGGATATGCCTCCCCAGACCACCACTGTGAAGAGATCCCATGGTGAACCTGCCAATGCTGGTGTTCTCTGGCAAATGCCAGTCGAGCTGCACGGTTCTGGGCTTTGAGCACAGGTCCTCACTAGAGGATGTTGGGCCCTCAGGCCACCCTCATGGAGCCTGTTTCTCACAGTCTGGTCAGAAACATGCACATGAGTAGCCTGCTGGAGGTCATTTTGTACGGCTCTGACAGTGCTCCTCCCATTCCTCCTCGCACAAAGGAGCAGATACCGGTCCTGCTGCTGGGTGTCTGCCCTTCTATGGCTCTGTCCAGCTCTCCTCGTGTAACTCCTCCATGCTCTTGAGACTGTGCTGGGAGAGATAGCAAACCTCATCGCGACGGCTCGTATAGGATGTGCCGTCCTGGAGGAGCTGGACTACCTGCGCAACCTAATCTGAACAGATTGCAGACACCGTCTCATGCTACCTGCAGTGACAAGGGTGCTAGCAAAATGCAAAATTAGAGAAATATCAGTCAGGAAGGATGAGGAGAGAGAAATGGTCTGTGGCCATTACCTGCAAAACCATTCCCTTTTTGGGGGGCTGTCTTGCTGTTGCCACTTCACTGATTCACAATCACTTATGCTTCGTAACTGCACAGATCAATATCCCAGAAATTTAATCTGACTTGGCGTTACACTGAGATGATCAAGTGTTCCCTTCATTTTTTTGAACAGTGTACATACACGTATATTTAAATTCTGTCCAAATGCCCTCTTATTGGTTTTAACTCACATGTTTTACTATTTTTATTAGTCAACTGTTGGTCTTAATTATGATTTTATTTTTATTTATGTATTGATTTTTTCCTTGTTATAGTTTTTAATGCAGATTATTTGTGTTTTCTTTAAATTGTGTTTGTCTGTTTTACCTTTAGACTATCCACATAGTTTTTGTGGCTGTGACTTCAGTGACAGCTCACACTCTATGCCGCACATTGTCTTTTGACCAGGAGTGAAATGTGCCGTAAAGTTTTTAAGTTTCTTGCTAATTACCTTTGGTCAGTGGCTCTGTGAAATTGCTGTAAAGTTCCCCCCTGTTCCACAGCAACTTGTCTGTTTGAAACAAAAGTTTGGAGCCTCCTGCAGAGCAGCTGTGAGAGCAGAGCAGAACAACCCATCAGCCCAGTTTCTCACACTGAGCACACAGCGAGCGAAGTCTGGGTTTTTTTGAGCAGCTTTGATCACCAAGTGAGTTTCGTTCGTCAGAACAAATACTGATCTTTTTATGATTCAAGTCCTGTGTTGTTTGCTATTTGGAGTTTTGTCCCGTGGCTGAACAACGCAATAAATGCTGCATGTATCAATCAAAGGAGCTTTTATCCCAAACAGCAGCCTTACAGCACTGTGGCAGAAGTTTCCATCTGTTCACACTGCAGCTGCAGATACATTCAGCTGATATGTTCTGACATGTAGTAGCCTAATATAACTTGGGTAATGCTCTATGATAACCATCATTAATAAATGGTAAATTGATAGTTAATTAAACTTCCACCGTTAGCAATGAAATGATAATGTTTAGTAAACTTTTATTGTTGCATATATAATAAAAACATCTCAAAGAATGTGAATTATAGAACTACTAATAATTAGTAATATAATTAGAATGTCATTGCTATTGTCTCCTGTCAGCTATGATAGGAAATACAATTTAATATAATCCACAAATTAATGATGAATAAAAATTATAGCAATACTAATACTCAGTATGCATTTATTATGAAATACTTGTGACAATACAAAGTACTCGTCTCAAAAACTACTTAGAGTATTAGCTACTTTGGTTCCATAATTTCATGGTAAATATGTAGTAATTATCAAATAATATATTTGAAACTTCGCAGAAATTAACCCCAGATTTCATGGTTAATTATGTGATAATTAGCAAATACCGTTTTCATGTAGTGGGTGGTAATCACCACGTAACATATTAAATTTGCAGTTAATTTCAAAGAAAGCTCAAATGTGCAAAATACTTGCATAAAAACGACACTTGTGAATTATCACATTCTTACCATGAAATTTGGGGGTAATTTCTAAGAAATTTCAAATATGTCACTTGGTAATTACCATCTACTACATGAAAACAGTACTTGCTAATCATCACACAATCAACCATGAAATATGTATTTACCATGAAATCATGGGGCCTAGAAATTAAAGCCTTATCTTACTTTTTAACTGTTGATATTTCACACATCATCAATAGAAGACATTCTTTTGCCATTTTTTTAATTTTTAATTTTCAAGTTTTAGTTTCCCTGTTCATCACATGGTTCCACCACACAAAACAATGTTGAATGAGGTGCAATACATCCATACTTCCTGGTTTTCATTGGCACATTTGCAATCAGATCACCTGGTTGGCTCAAAAAATGCAGATGAAACATTTGGACATGAATTCAACTTGAACTCAGTACTCAATTATGATTTTGAAAATAGATTATATGTAATGTAATAAATGTGTAATAAATGCTTAAGTACAAGTAAAAGTACAGATTGAAAATCTACTCATAAAAGTACAAGTACAAAAAAACCCAACAACCTTACAGTAACTTGAGTATTTGTAATGAGTTACTTCCTGATCATATGGCTGACGTTTGCCACAAAGTATCTGAAGCTCTCCATCGTCTGTTTTTCTTTTACGTCAGATGCATTTTAAGCTGTGGTGAATCCTGCCAATCTGTTACTCGGAGAAGATTAAAATAATGGATTATTTTTTCAAACACAATTTCACACATAACTGGTTTGAAGCGTGACAGTCGTGGCTGCTTCACAGCTGTTATCAGGTCCTGCTATTTGGAGTTGAGGCTGATAGATTTCTCTGCATTGACATTAGTTGGAAAAAAAAACAAAACTAAATGAGGTTTGGAATGGACACAGTCTCATTAATACTTGTGCAATACTTAACAAACTTGTAATAAATAGT
>JAJHUR010116169.1:0-22500 GCA_027495735.1 Lutjanus campechanus | reverse complement strand
TTTATTCAAAGCTTCACTATTCAAAAGAATAACAGGAATTAATTTATTGAAAATGATGTTTCGAGGACACCTGCATCTTTTGTTGCAGTCAGTGCTTTTCAATTAATGCTACCTGATAAGCTTTGCTCAATAGGTGTGTAAAGTCATTAAAACAATGTCATATTGTCAAACACCAAAGCAGTGAAAATAGCTGAAAAATGACATGCCAGTTAAAGATTTTTTTAGCGGGAGACCACTACAAAGATGCAATCAAAGGCACTAATGTAGATTTTAGAGATTATTTGGCATTATAAAAGTTGGCTGCTAAAATCAAAGCTTTTAAACTTTTATTCATCAAACGATGTTTTTTTCTCTGTTATCAGACGTCCTGAGGGCAGCGACTGGACACCCTGCGATGGTTGAACTCAACCAACAGAGAGAGGAGACGTCTGGTGTGGAAATCAATACAAGCTCACACAGGGCAGATACGGGGGGCTCACACACACATTAATACATGCTTATAGATATGCACACTTTTGCCATTTGCTCGGACGCACAAACACTTGAGGGAGTGTGTCAGCCACGTGTCTCATGTCCAATAAGGGCATTAAGTCTGTCAATAAGAGCCTTTCAAGAATACCAGGGGTTCTATCAACTGACACACACGAGGACAGATAATACACCCTCATCAGTGCACACACACACACACACACACACACAAGGGCTAACTTCCCCCTCTCACTTTGTCCTTTAAGCAGACAAAAATGGAGTGAAGCCCGGGGCCGTTCCATTTTAATCCACATCACCCACCTCTCCTGACATCCCCCGACTCACTCGTTTTTATGTTTCCTCCTCTCTTTGTCTCTCATCTTTCTCATGTTTTTTTTCTTTTTTTCCTGTTACTGTCTTTTGTATTTTGCTCCCAGTTTTGAGTATCAGCTCTTTTTTTATGTGCTTGTTCAAAGGTGAAGTGTCAGATTTTAGTGACAAATTTTGATGATGAGTCTGATTGTTCATGCATTTTTTGTTTGTGTAATCACACAGTTGTTGAGATTTTGAGGTTATTCTAACAGGAGATGCTTTGGCAACAATTAAAATCAAATAATGCATAACTGACCATAAACGTGGACAAGTCTAGCATGGGTACAGAGTAAACCTCCACAGGGTCATACGGCCACCTAAATGAAAGCCAATTTTATCATTTAAGTGATCCTGTCAAAAGAACAGCAAATTCTGGCCAAACCTTGGATAAAATCACTTTAACTGAATATTCA
The DNA here is from genome assembly GCA_027495735.1 of Lutjanus campechanus. Lineage (NCBI taxonomy): Eukaryota > Metazoa > Chordata > Actinopteri > Lutjaniformes > Lutjanidae > Lutjanus > Lutjanus campechanus. Next base: position 21,247 of record JAJHUR010116169.1, on the reverse strand, counting down.
GCCCACTTTAGTGTCCCTGAGCAAGCCACCAGTTCAGGGCTACTACTCTATGATGGTCCTGACAGACACAAATAAAAGAGCAATCCCCTCCATCGATGAGGAAAGCATCACATTAGAAGAGGTTAATTTGATGGGGATGATAAAACAATATTACAATGAAAAAAAATCCAATTAAAAGCAAGGCATTGTTGTAAAATGCCACCGATTTACAAAAATGTCCACATATCTTGGAACTTGCGACGTATTCTAAGTGAAATCCAGCCAAAACATTATATTGCGATCTATTTAATCCCAATCACGATCCACGATCTAAATTGAAAACTTTCATTCTCAACTTGAAATGCACTTAAGACTATAGGCAGACTTGAAATAGCATATGGATTTCTCCGTCCGCACCGCTGAAACACAATATTGCATTAAAGATACGACACAGGTTTCAAAATCTTAATTAAAACCCGAGTTTAACTGAAGTTGTAAACAGACACCAACAGATAACAGAGTCATAAAATAACACCTTCTGGCTCACCGATGAGCCAGTGGGAAAGATTGTTCATGTAGCACAGACCCAATAGTCAATGAGGTTATGTGAAGTTTGGAAACGTAAGTAAGAGGAAATTAAATACCGTGCGCTTTACAATTTGCTGGAAAAAAAGGTTGTGGATGCCCTAGACAAGGATCTAAAATGATCAGATTGCCAATGCCAAATTTCCCACATACCTAAGCAAATATCTAGTCAGACACCAATGGTATCTGTCAGGCAGAATGCATGTAATAAATAGCCAACCTCAAACAAGATCACAAACTTAAATTTCTTAAGTAATAATGCACAATTAATAATAAGCCACATTTAGCATTTTGTGCAGTGGTGCATTTGCAACAAGGTAGTTAGGCATGACCTGAAAGGTCAGACTTGAACTACTATTGACTTTGGGCTGAAACGCGTAAATATGATCATTAATTTGATGACTTTATTTCAATTTATTTCATTTGCTTTATTAATCACTGAATCAGTTAGTGGGTAAAATGTTAGAAAATACTGAAAAATCACACAATAACGATTTCAAGAGTCCAAAGTGAAGTCTTCTAATTGCTTGTTTTGCTGACCAACAGCCTAAAACTAGTTTATTCACAAAGACGAAGAGAAGAAGCAAATACTCACAGGCGATGAGCAGGAACCAGAGAGTGACAAGCATTTTTGCTTGATATATGACTGGAACAACTGATTATTGAAAGTTGTTGAATAATTAATAATGTTAACACTGAAATGGCAAGAAATACTTTACTTATGAGATACTGACAATTAGAAGCAGTTCTGGCTCTCGGAGTCAAAGGAAGTCTCTTATGGACTCTGAGTTACGTACTGAAACCATAGTAGGTTAAAAAAAAACACAAATTTTCTGAGTTTTTTCTTGGATTTGTGACTTTAATCTCAGATAACTTCTCACAAATTTATGATGCAATAATCTCTGAGAATGTTCAAGTGGGTTCTTTTTTTTGCAAATTTGTGAGTTTTTCCACATATAATTTACTACTTCAATCTCAGAGAATATCCAAGATTTTTTCTTGTGAATTTACTACTTTAATCTCGGAACTTCTGAGTTTTTTCTCAGCCCTCATACACCGCTGTGCAACTCTGCTCTACTTGAGATCTCTGCACGTGTTTATTTTGACTGAATCCACCCTTTAGCGCCAAGGAAATCTTCAGACTGTTTGTGGATAAAATATACTTTATATGTGATCCAACACAAAAACTTGTCATGAAGAGCAGCTGCATGTGTGTTAAATGTTCTGAGTCTCTTGAGCTCAGCGTCTGTGTTGTCCTTTTGTTAAGACCCCTGAGCGGGCCAAGGAATTTCATTTATCAAGAAATGGATAGGGCTCCTACAAGAGCCCTCTTCAGAAGCACACACACATACTATAAATAACTTAATGACACACTGGGCATTGTCAGAGATGAACTGCTTACTAGTAGACAGAAAGAGGGAGAGAAGAGTTACAGTAGGTGCACTCTTTCAAATAAAGGGGCTAACTGGAATCATAAAGTGTTCTACACTTGGTCCCCTTAGGAGAACCCTTTTTTCGCTCCGGGTAGAACTTTTTATAGGTTCCAATTGGAACCATCTGAGAGGTATAACCTAGGTTCAGAGGTAAAACCTAAGTTCTAGAACAACCTAGAACTAGAACAACCTGTCAATGGTTCTACCAGAACCATCTCTTGGGTAGAATCTTTCCAACTTTTGAGGGTGCTACATTCCAAGGGTTTCATCTAGAACCAACCAAAGGGGTTCTACTGAGAGCTCTTTTACATTCCAAGGGTTTTATCTAGAACTCACCCAGGGGGTTCTTCAGAGAACCATTTTATATTCCAGGGGTTTCATCTAGAACCCACCCAAGGGGTTCTATTGAGAACCCTTTCATATTCCATGAGTTTTTATAGTATGGTGCAAAGAACCCTTGACAAGTGAAGTTCTTTAAGGATTTCAACAACCTTTGAAGGTTTTCTTTATCAGAAAGGGCTCTTAATGGAACCCTTAGTCTTACAAAGAATTCTTTCTTCAAAAAAGGGTTCTTCAGAAGTAAATGGTTCAGGGTAGAACCTCTTTCCTTATTTCTAAGAGTGTAGAAAAAGAAAGCACGTTGGTTTGTAAACACAGACGGAAGGCATGAGATTCAGATGAAACGGCAGGAGAAACAAATATGAACAAGTGCTTGATAACCAGTGTGACACAGAAGCGTCAGAGGGGAAGAATCTCAGGCCTCCCGTGCTCGTCTGTCCACACACAAACAGACTACAAATAAGCTGGTGCGGTTTCTTTGAACACGCAGCGGTCAAGGTTCACTGGCAGGTCAGCTGGTGGACTGGGCGAACAGAACATGGAAAATAAAACACACACACACTCACATACACACAGAGACAAAGACACTTGTGGACAGCTGTCAGTTGGCGGCTAAGCAGGTCTGAGGTGAAACAATGGGGCTGGAGGAGAACACCAAAGAGTTTTATTGGGGTTAAAACAAGGTTAAGCTCTCAGATTGGCATGTGCCATGGTAAATCAGTACGAGACATGCCAAGAATCTTATGTGTGTTTATAACACGCAAACATCCACCAGGACCGATTCTTTTTACAATTACTGCGAACATTACGAGACACTGAGGAATTCCCCATCTCCCGCTCTGTGTACAAGACAATGAAGGCTTCAAAAGTAGAAAGATGAGAAAATTATGTCAGCAGTAAGGCAAACTAATGAGTAAATCACACAGAGTGAAAAACAGGGCTGCAACTAACAACTATTTTCAGCATCAATTGGATTTTTTGGACTTTGAGAAACTGGGATGGACATTTTCACTATTTTGTGACATTTTATAGGCCAAACACTTAATCAAACTAGAAAATAATCTGCACATGAATCTATAATGATAATAATTGTTAGTTGAAGCCCGCAGGCCAATGAAAGTCCAATAAAAGTGTAAAATGTCCAGTGAATGTATTCAGACAGCTTTTGTAGTCTTTTGAACCCATACGGGTACACACTGGTTCAGATACCTTTTGTATTTACACTGTTCTTTTAACCTGACTGGAACCTGATGTATGAGTCACTTGGGATTTGGACTCGATTTTTTCCTTTAATTTCTCTTGATTTTTGTTGACATTTTTGGTTTTATCAAACATATGGTTTCGTACTACACAGTCCTAGAGTTGACACGATACCAGAATGTTAAACTTCGATACTAGAAAGCTAGAATATACAGAAAATGTTCCAAAAGTGGAATCACTGTATTGTTGCTGGTTAAACCTGTCTTGCCATCATGCTGATGATGCATTGAGGAGATAGCGTGGAGATACCACAGGTGAAAAGAGAAAAAGTCCTTGAAACATAAAAAAGGATAACTTTTTTTTTTTTAATGAACAACTTGTACACAGTGCAGGTACAGAAAATATTCTGAACACAGTCTGGATTTCTGATGCTATAAGTCATTTTTTAGGCAGGACAATAAAAAGTGAGTTGAATTGAGGTCTTGAAGGAGCAGTAAGCTCATTTTTTATAGCTTCAGTACTTTCATCAAATGTTAGTATTGTATCATTTTAAACATGTGGCATTGAAAAAGTAACAAGTATCAATACTTTTGACAACCTTACACTGGTAACAGCCCCAGAGGTGGAGACAAAGTCGTCTCTTTGCAAGACATTAAATGTTCCTTTTCTTTTAAATCATGATCTCCTATTGTGCCTTTGTATGTAATAAATTATATGAAATGTTTGTCTTGAGTCTGAAATAAAGTTTGAACCACTGAATTTATGAATGAGACATCTTATGTAAGGTATGTAGTTTTAAATATATATATATTTTTTTTACATTAAAATCCAGCACTTGTCTTACTGTTGGATCTCTTTTCTATCACTTTCCAGCAAGTTTGTCACAAAAATCAGACAAAACAAACTGCAAAAAGAAGGATGTGCACTGCCTATTGAAATGAAAACACACACTAATCAATTAGACATTGTTTATCCATAACAATACGCTCCAGGGTTTTTCTATTCAAAGCCTCTTACAGTGCCTTTTGCTCTGTATAATACAGCAGGGCATGGGGCTGCATATTACCATGTAATGCTCTTTTACTGCCCCCTGCCTTTTCTTGCATATGAGATTGAGAGAGCAAAGTCAGGGAATGAGACAGAAAAGACAGACAAAAGGCATTGCTGCAGACAGAATCTAAGCCACGGAATAAGGATAATAGAGGCAAACATATGATGATAATGAAATGTTATGAAATATTTGGAAGATTACATTGCTATATGGCTTTAAGGGTCCCCACAGATTACTACAATAGACTAGTGGAACGGAGAGTGAAATTAAATGTTAGACTGGATTAAGTTGTTGACAACTGGAGTTCAAAAGTTCTCATACAAAGTCTCAAAAAGCAGAAATTGTTCATTCTCATTGTCATGTAAAATACATCAATGAAGCTGATAAACACATACAGAGCAGAGTTAATGCAACATAGAGGTAAAATAATAATGAGGAAGTAAAAAGTATAAACGAGCATGTTCTGCTTTCTGCAAAACTCTGAACCCTCTCTGATGTCCCCACATGTTTTGCCTATTTCCATAAAAGTGTGCTGTGCTGTGATTTCCTGTAGTTTTCTCAGATAGCGGTCTTACTTCAGCAAACTTCAGTATCATTGTCATTCTCGGTGCTGTTAATCTGTCCTGATAAAACAAACAGAATAAATATTGACCTTAGCTGACCCACATCTATCCCTAACCACTGGCTTTGTGGAAGTGGAGAAATGCACGTCTCCATGCATTCATTCATCGGCTAAAACTGTTTCCACGGTGCTATTTTGCTTTTGATCAGTTCATGAAAATCTTTTAACTACCCCTCTAAAATGGTTTGATCCTGTGTATTCTGACTGAAGTGTTTATCTGGAGAATTTTGGGGCACTTTGGGCTTTTAAAATGGCATTTTCTACATGTTTACATGTTTAGAAAGTACTGGCTCTTGGAGGTTTTGTTGCACAAGCATAGTTGTGCACCTCTCAAATAATCCTGATCTCAAGATTTTATTTGCAGAGAAATTAGACAATCCATCCATCATAATATAATATATTATATAGTCCAAATACATATTAATTAATATATACATGGTGATATGGTAATACAGTCAGCCCTGTCACTGGGTTAATACTAAATTTCACACGTGTCAAGAATTACAAAAAAAAATGTTTCATAAACATAATCTGAGTTTAAGCATTTGGTGACCTGAGGACATAATCTCCACAAAGACCACACAGTCTTCTTCCACTAATCCGACTCTTCCTCATCCTCACCCACTCTTCCCCCTCCATCTTCAGATCAAAAGCTTGATCTCACACACACAAACACATACACTCACACTTTTTCCATCTATCAAATCAAAAAAAAAAAAATAAATAAATAAAAAAATCGGATTCTGTGGTTTGTAATTGTTGCAGTTTCCCTGTCAGGCAGATTTTTTATGTCGTTCCTACGTTGGAGGACAGAATGCCTAAAAGTTTATGAATACACGCAGTCATCCACACATATCCTATCCTTACGCAGAGTCCTTAACCCTAACTTTAATACAAAAGACTTCCACAGATACAGATATAAGGATGCAGGCAGTCTCTTGTCTGTCACAAGCCTTTTCTTTTTCATTGTTTCATATTTCCACTATTGGTATATAGCAACAAATCTCAATTCTATTCAGAAGTATTTCTATGCACCATTTTTCTAATTCTACTCCTGCTGGCTTGTTAAAGTTATATCCTAGTGATTTCCCTATTATTATGTTTTAAGTACTGTTATTTATTACTTGAGTATAGCCATTGTTCCAAAGAGTCAGAGGACATTTGCATTCAGTTGAACCTTTCTCAATTACCCTCTGTCCTTTAGACCCTTGACTGGGTAAGGAAAAAATCCCTTCGAAAGCTCCTGCATTAAGACATATTTTCATCTACCTGTTTCATAGAGTTTTCAATTTGTGCATAAAAAAGTGTTTAACATCAAACATTTAATATAAACTCTGACAGAAAAGACACCAATAAAAATAAAATAAAATGAAACAAAATGTATTACAAACATACTCAGTGAATAATTCATGACGCGCATGAAACGTGACTTAAAATAGTAAACATCGACTGTAAACATCAGTTCCTTGTGGAGCGATGAAGCAAAGATAAATTACATATTTCCATCATGTTTTCTACATTGCTGTTTGAGAGGTGACAGGTGCTCTTAAATTATGTGTTCCCACTGCATTCTCTTCATCTGCAATGGCTTAATGCCACCTGACTAAAAAATTAGCGCCATAATATTTGCATTGCCATAATTTTCTGGAAATTTGGGACAAATTTTCACTATATTTGGATGGAAACCCTGGCTAGTATCACAATGGGATCATAAAGACATTTTAACAGGTGATTTTGGGAACTGGGCCAGTGAATGAACAAATAGTGTAAAAAAAAGATATTGAAGATGATACTGCAAAATTGAACAGAACGTTCTGGGGATAAAGTATGAAACACACACACAAACACATACACACAGCAGAATGGGCTATTAGAAAGCGCCTCGGCTCTTCAGATGGTTGAAGGAGGAGAGTAATAACACAAACTGACAAACAAGATGGCCGCCGAGTGCTTTCCTGATGAGAGCCTAAATTGAGTGGATGCAGGTCCCGGTTAAGCCCGGCTGGCTGCGTTTTACCAGGGGAAGGTTTTAAGGGGACACGCCGAGCTGATATTCAGTGATTGAATGCAGTAACATCACCCATCACCCCCACCCTCTTGTCATTATAACACAGTTTCTCCTTGAGAACAAAATCTACTTATGATTGTTTTTATATTTCTTTTTCATATCTTTCTTATCGTTTTCTTTAATTCAAAACGACAATCTGGACGTCGTAATCCATCATGGATTTAACATTTCCCCATACGCTCCGCTGCCCCTCCCAGAGCCAAATAATCGTAATGATTTAGGACTTGGGACCCGACTCAAGGGGGATAGAAAGAAAAGAGAGATGAAAAAGAAAAGGGAAAGCAGAAGGGATGGATAAAAAGATGTGAGACAACAGCGAAAATGACAGAGAGAAGAGAGACAGAGATGAAGAGACATGAGGGAAAAGAGGGGGAGGGACGGGTTCAAAGAAGTCTCTTATTAATCAAGACAAGGAATAAAACGAGGTTGTAATATTCACAAATGGTGCCCAAGCTGTGTGCCCACCACCACATCCTCCACCCGCCCCCCCCTTCCCCTTTGCCTTGATAGTATTAGAAAAATGAAAACGAAATCTTTAGATTAGAAAGATTGGAAAAATTGAATTACGGCGGCCGCGCGGGGGCCGAGTGGATGAGCGAGAGCCAAATCTTCATCTCGGACGGAGCAGGAGGGGGCGGGTGAAAATGATGAAAAATGAAATAGGGTATATCTGGAGGGGGGAGCTGAATTGATGGACGGAGGGAGGGAGGAGAGATAAGAAGTCGGGGTCATCACCTGTGTGGTTGGGCCTGCTTTTCTTTCAATCCCCAATCCAACAATCAGTTTAAGCTTCTACCAGACGGTACGACGCAGAAGAGGAGGCATCAGACTGGTCTTAAGTTACAGAGAGGAGTTCATTCAGCATTTCTGAAGATAGTGGTGACACTCAACACATGTCAGCATCAGGGTGGGCTGCAGGTGACAGAAACTAAACAAGCTACACATATGTATCATTCAACTATGGCTGCAACTAACAATTACATTTATGGTCACTTAATCTGCTAGGTGTTTAGTCTGTTAAGTGTCAAAAAAAGTGAAAAATGTCAAAAGTTAGGTCTTTAAATTGCTTCTTTTGTCCAACTAACAGTCCAAACCCCAAAGACTCTTCCTTTGCTGTCATAAATACCAAAGAAAAGCAGCAAATCCTCACACTGGAACCAGCAAAAGTTTGACATTTTTGTTTAAAAAATGACATGAAAAATTAGTTGCAATTAATTTTCTGTCAATCATCTAATTAATGAATCAACTAATCGTTGCAGCACAACCAACCATCCATCTAAAACCAGCAAAAATGTGGGTCTGACTCGGATAATAATAATCAGTATAATGATCAGCAATTATTTTGACAGCTGATTGATCATTTCATCATTTTTCAAGCAAAAAATGTATTAATGTTCCAGCTGCTCACATGTGAAGATTTGCAGCTTTCTATGTCATTTTAAACTGAATATCACAGAGTTTTGGTCAAATTAAACAAAATATTTTTGGGCACTGGGAAGTCATGAAGGATGTTTTTTTCCCACAATTATTGTTGTATATTTCATACACTAATCGCATGAAAATTATCTTGAATAATATTTGATTCCATTCAATTTTTTAAATATTTGTTTTCCAGAGCCCAAAGTGACATCTCCAAATTCCTTTTTTTGTCCAGTCCAAAAACCAAAAATTATTATTAAAATGACAAAGAAAAGTCAAAAATCCTCACATTTAAGAAGCTGGAACCAGCAAAAGTTTGACATTGTTGGGTTTTGTGAAGGACACTTTTCACATTTCTTGACACTTCACAGACTAAATAATTACCGAAAATGAAAATGAATGAAAATTAGCTTGAATAATCTTGAAGTTCCATTTAATTTTATTAATATTAGTTATCAGTAGTTAACAATACCACTAGTACTGAATGTAAAACTGTTATTGTAGCTATGAACTGTTTCTTTGATATAGTTATTATGTAAAGAATAATAATTATTTTTATTTAGGGATTATTAGTTTTCTAGCAATCAGTCAAAAATAAGTTTTAGCTAAGTTTTTCAAGCTGGGGGCCTTGACCCCCACTAGGGGTCGCCAAAACTTCACTTGACTTTAAAAAATGCAAGAAAACTTTAAAAATATATATATAGTAGGCTGATCCTCAGCATTTCTACCATTTTAGTGAAGTACATATTTTTTTTGTTATGCTAGTTTAAATCTTTAAGATCAACTTCTAAAATGGTCACAGGATAAGGGGACAGTGAAGACCTGAACACAAGCTATATTCAAAGAGCCTTCACTTTCAGCACTAAACAGCCTGATCCTGTATTAGAAAAGTACACATTAAAAACAACCAAAGAGCACTGGCAACATGCCATGTGCCAGGGAGAAGAACTGATTTTTACCAAAAAAGAAACTTATTCGAATTTCGACATTTTCTAAAATAAAAGTATGCATTGGAGTGTATATAAGAGAACAGGATTCCAATCCAAGACTGAATATCTGTCACGTCACATGGTTCTAATTAAGTAAGATGTTAAGGAAATGAATAAAAAGGGACATTGTGTCACCATAAGCTTTGACCAAGTCTCTACTGTACACTCTGAATAAAAAGGTGAAACAACAGTTTATATTTTGCAGCTAAAAGGCATAAAGACATGTATTCAAAGTGATTTGTCTTAAAAATGGGATTTCAATTCAATAACAAAGATGAGAAGCAACTGACATGCTATCCCTGACCTCACATGTCCTCCTGCTGCTATAAACCAACTCCTGTTTACAGAACAACAGCACCCTCTAGAGGTAGAAACGGGTGCTGCATGAGGAGCTTCATGACCAGAACCCTGTAAATTTAGATTGTTGCATACCGGATATTTACGGTATAGTAAATTATTGGTAAAAGCTACAATTACTGAATTAGTATTTATCCTGTATGTCACAATCTAAACATCTGTATAGTTTTGATGCTACTGACAATAATGACAGATGAATAATTTTGCCGTAAGATGGCACTACGCATCCTAAGAAACATGAATATAGAATCATACTACGTGTTAACGCCAAGAAATTTCATTATTCCCATGATGAAATTATAGCTGCAAAATACTGGCTATAATAATATGTGATTTGACAGTCAGACAGATAGACGTGGTATTTATTTCGATTTTTTTAGGCAAAATGTTATATAAAAGCCAAAGTGTAGCATAAGTTATGTTTTTTTTTATGTACTTGACTGTAAAAACAGATGAGCATTTGAATAGTCAGAACTGTTCTTTGTTTTTGTTGTAACAGTGATTAGTTTGATTTGGTTCAGACAGAGGTATGGAGTATCACCCATCTTTGTCGACTACATGGGAACCTTTCTTATCCTCAGGTGTACGTAAACATTGAACTTCAACAAAATGCAAAATTATTGTTTATCTAATTTGCATTGACCATGAGAAGTAGGTAACTACTGGTTATTGGTATCAGCTGAAATACAGCCATATCGTGCATCCCAGTTTTTTGGTGTTTTAAAAGTCCATCTAGGCTGGACCACTCATATGTGCATGACTCAAAAAATAATCAAATAAACTACACAGTGATTGAGAAACTCAATCAACATAGCTAATGTATTAAGTTGAATAGCAGAAAGCTTTCACATTTTAATATGAATGTTCTAAAAATGCAAACTGATCCACAAGTGAGGTCTCAAGAATCTTGATTTATATTCAAGAATTCACCTGTCTGTTTCGTCAAATGTTTGTTTGCATGACCACAAAGTATGTATTTTTGTAGTTTAATGACATTGGCTTGTACTGCATTGTTTTTAAATCATGCAGTGACTTTGTGTCGCATGAGAACTATTCATTTTTCATTTTGAAAGAGCTCAATCTATACTGCTTAAGACAAATCAAAAGATCAAAATTATCATCATCAAGCTCCATGAGGTTTCAAACTATTTGCCTGGCAGATACTACTTCTCAGACTCACACAGTATTTTATCCTGTACTTTACTGTGCTGTACTTTTAAAGTTTTATGGTTAAATGCTGCTGTGTTGGAGCGGTTTTTCATTTTCGTTTGCATTCCCTAGTATCGTCCAGCAGGTGTCCTTACAGACTTATTATTTCATTGTTAAGAAGAGCTTTGTTGCAGTGCTGATTACAATGCCCCTTACTGCATCACTTTCATTTGTCATTATGTAACACGGTTGCTGTGTTTTGACGTAATTACCCCCCTAAGGTTTGTAACCTGAATGTGTGATCATGATGAGTTTATACCTTTATCAGTCATTCTTTCAACTGAGATATTTATTTTCTGTCTATTTGCATCCTCTGTGATTTGTGTATTTCGCAAAAACGTAAGCAGATAACAGTAACTGGTCTTTGTAATCACATTACCGTCTGTGCTGCTGTTAAATCTGCTACATCTAGTGATCGAGGGGATTAAATCTATGAACCGCCAGGGGCCCTCAGTGATCTGCAGTGATCTATCTCTGCCTGTGCCAGCAAACAGCTCAGTCCTGTTATTCACAATCAGCTGTGAGCGGATGCAGAAGCTATTTCTGTATTTTGTCACGCAATCCCGGCTGTTATGTTCAGCGGCTGTTTGAAAAGCTGCGATTTCCAGGAGGCAGCAGCGTCTGGTAAAACCATCAAGCAGCTGATTAATGCCTTTTGACTCCTGAGGATTGAGTGACAGGGATACGAAAGACAAAAATAATGATAATGCGTTACAGCATTCAATTAAGCATGACAGCTCTAGCAGCATAGATTGTGTCTGGCCATTTCCCTCATGGTCCACTGCTTTTTCCATTCATGGTTTCATTCATTCAAACAAAACACACGAAAATGTTAACATTCTTGGACTTAGCGTTCAGATTGACATGTGTCATCTGAAACTATAACACTAAAGCAGATAGCAGGAGGTTAGGGTTGGATGACAGATTGGAAGAAGCTCAATCCAGATTGGCAGACGACTGCCGCGTAGCTCAACTGGTCAGACTAATGTTGTCAACATCACCGGCGTAAGTGGTTTCTGTCCCATCGGGGCCAGCGACACTGAGACCTGCACGCACAGATTCTGCTGCGAAAAGCTTATGTAATCGACTGTACAAGGCCTCCAGAGGCCACACAAGCTCACACGAGGTGATTCGGTTTGGGATGAAGGATGATGTGGGGGGGGTTATTGACCACAAATAACCTTAAAGCTTCTTTGCATTTGTGCTTTTGCGTCAGATTTGAACCAGCAACCTCCCAGCCACTGTTGCTCCAACACCAGCGTCTACTCTACTACAACTACTCAGATTTCCTGCCGCCGCCCTCCCTGATTTATTACGGTTTGCTTTGTGTGATGAGCATTTAAATGATTCCTCCCCTGCAGGGCGTGGAAATGTAAACCCGGATTAATGGGTCATTAGAAATGTAGCATTTTTTTATCCCACAAAATGAATTATGCTTTGATTTTTCCCCGCCTCCCCTGCATGTGTGTATGGGCGACAGAGAAAGAGGGAGCATGAGAGATTTGTACAAAAGAATAAAATAGCGCCATGATTCACTTTCAGATACATATAAATGAAATACGATACAGTATATGAACAGAGTTTTTATTTGATTTGGGACAAAAGTGACACTTTGTATGTATGTATATGAACTCTTGTGATTATTGATTAATATGCTGACTGACTTCTTGGTTTCCTAGATCCTTCAAATTGCTGAATATTACAGCCTACATCGCAATCTTAAATAAATAACATTGCAACACTACTACACTACCAACATCAAGAATTTTTTATTTTTTATATTTTTTGATTCAAACTTTTTTTGCACTGATGGCTACGCACTGTTAGACTATCCAGTCTTGATTTTTCTAAAGATCAACCGATCTTTGGTTTTATATCCTGATAATTATCACTTACATTATCAAATCCTTCTTTCAAAACATCTTTTTGCTGCTATCTAAGTGTTTAAGGGTGAATCAGCTATTAACGGCGTTGGGTATAATTGTTACAAAATGAGCCAACATAAAAGGCAAGATAAGAAAGACTTTTGGATTCAACTTAAAAGTTTTCTCTTGTCTCTTAATAATCTCTACAAGACATCTGACTCACTGAATAAATCGCACTGACAAGACTCTTCAGGCTTTGCAGCACCCAAGCACCTTTGTGTTTTTTATTGGTCCCTAATCAGTCAGGTTCATGTAACTTTAAACATCCTCTACATTTTGACATTTTCTGTCAGTGAAGAGATATCAGTTTTGCAGTATGTTTAAAAATGCCCACATTTTGGCTCAAGTTTGGTGGACAGAGATGTTAACTTTGAGACAGGTTTAAAACGCCCACATTTTTGCTGAAGTTTGGTGGTGGTCTTCTGGATATCTTTGACTTCTTCCTGATGACACTGACAAGCGCCAGTGCAGTTTATATCATATCAAGTGTGATATACTGCTTAATAAGATTCACTATGACATCTTTTAATTGTTTTTTTCTGCCGAGACACACCAGTCGCTGCAAGTAGAGGAGAAGTAGAGAAAAAAAAACTGGTAAAATTGCTGATTCTAGCCTTGATTTCATTCTCATTATGGACATCATAATGAGAATGAGAACGTAGTGCCGTAAAGCGTTACACACACCTCGCAAGAGATCATAACCACTCAGTCCAAATTACACATTGCTAGAAGAGCACATGTTCAGGCCACATAGTGGGAATGAAAGAGGTTCCACTCTCCTTATTACAAGTCAGTGGAGCAATAAATGATTTTGAAGCCATCATTTAAAATTCAAATAGACGTATAATGTTGCTTTAATGTAAAACCCAAAAGATTCTCACATTTGAGAAGCTGGAAGCATCAAATGTCTGGTATGGTAGTTTGGTAAAATCACTTTAACAATTACTTAGTTATCAGATGTTCAGTGACTGACATTACTTAAATCCAACAATCGTTTCAGCTCTAGTTTTGTATGTGGTTATATGCTCTGCACTGACGTCAATAATAACTCCTCCATATCTTCTGCTGTGTTGATTTAATTTTAATGATCCACATTCTAGTGGTGAAATCATCAATTTTGCATGTTTATGTAACCGAACTGGCTTTGTTCTTATTTACTGTATTATCTGTTTTTCTTGGCCTTCCTCAGTTTGTTCTTAAGTGTGACCCAAATTCATCACAGATACCATTCAAGTTTTATGATGATCAGATTAACACATGAGATGGCATCAGACTTAACAGTCTTTCTAATATATTTCTTCTTATTCCAAGAGGTAACATTTAAACACATTCATCTGAACTGCTCGTCAAAACGACAGCTAATAAATGCTGAATTTTGAAAAGCCATTTTGATTTAAAAATGTTTGTAAAAGGAAGTTTTCACAGGAGGTTGTATTATGTAATCAGCATGTGTACCATGTGCCATGTGTGCAGTAAATTTTGTGTATTCATTTTCTGTGGATGAGGTAATTGGCTTGTGACAGTGAGTGAATGCATGCTGGATGATGAATGGAGATGCAAAGGGAGTGTACTTGAGCACGCTGGCACCAACATGGACAGATCATAAATCCAGCAGGTGCTCTGAGTCAACGATGAGTTCAGACGCTGTTAACAGTCACTTATGGTGTCACACTCAGCTGCTAAGCTGAGAGAGCATGCTGCCAGTCTACAGTACAGCGGAAATTAGAGTCAATGATTCGTCAATGAATCGATCAGTCAGCTTCTCAAATGTGAGAACAGTTGCTTTCTTTTGATTTATATGGCAGTAAATTGAATAGCTTTGTATTTTTGATTGTTTGAAGATTTTGAAAACTAAATGATTCATCAAGAAAATAAGAAAATTAAAGATTTTTTTTTTTTTTTGGACATTTATTCTTTGTTGTGTCTTTTGAAAAAATACAAATCTGATATCAATTCTTGAAAATCAAGCTGGTAGCACAACATCTTTCAAATGATCCTGTACTGGCAGACACTGCCGTGTCTTCCTTCAGGTGTCAAATATTCAGTGAATGCAGAGCGAATGAGAGTAGTGAATCATACTGACAAGAATTACTGAAATACAAAACAGAAGAAGAATGTTGGCAAAGCCATGTTATGTTTTTATAGTTGTATCTTGTACAGACAAAGTCCTAGTCTGTTATTTTCTATACTGTATCGCAATGAATTTCTGAAGGTGGATAAATGAGCCTTTATAGGTGCAAATGAACTGTGTGCAGATACAAGTGGGAATAATAGAGAAGAAAGAGGCAACCCGAACAAGCAGTACAATTCTTTATAACAGGCTTGTTACTGTAGTTAAATGCATTTGAGGGACTTTTATTTTGCATCATTACATGCTGCCTTCCAGACCAATTTCAACATGAATGAATGGAATAATAACACATAGAAAAGACAATTCCTTGGTGTATCCATCAGTGCATACCATGCACAACAGACATAACAGGATGAAAACAACATAAGAGAGGTAATAAAATGGAACAGACGAGAAAATATTACTTGATGCAAAGAAAACGTGAGGTTCAGCTGGCTTTGCACAGAAACAGCAGGTAGAAATGCACTTATCTGTACTTCTACTTGAGTAAAGAATGTGTGTACCACCTCCACAAAATAGTGAGATGATTTGGATATGGCAAAACGTGCTACAATACTTTACAAAGTGTTACCTTTAAAAAATCAGCAAACTATATTCCAGTATTCCTGCCTGCACTGCTCCTTTAAATGACTGAAACTTGGCTTTTAAAACAAAAGATCTTTTCTTCCATTGGCACTACTGAGCTCACACATACACACACACAAGCACTTTGTATTTCCCTCACGTTTCTCTCGTCAGTAGTCAGTTTTAGAGAGAGTGTGAGAAAGAGACAAAGTGAAAAAGAGAGCAAGAGTGTGTGTGTTGGGGGGGTCTATCCAACTGTGGTCTGTGGGAGATTGCATAACGCGATTAGACTGCAGGAATCTGGGAAAGAAGTCCTATTGTTCACCACCATGTGAGGGAGAGAGAGAGACTGTTGTTCGAGACCATGTGACACGAGGTCAGAGTTCAAACTCACAGGAATGACAACATGAGGCGAGGAGCTGGATGATGATACACAAAGCCAGTGGGGCTTCATACTCCTCAAAATCAATTCAGTCTTTCTGTACTTGTTTCAGATCAAAATGGCACCCCTGCTGCCAAATTTAACCCTGTTAAAACCTTAACATGAAACCTCAAAGACATCACACTAGGTTCTAAAGAGTGCTTTAGACTCTGCTGTGTGTATTTAAGCCTTAAAAGAAGGGAAAATATGAAGGGAAAAAAGCTAAAACAAAATAAAAAAAGACCGCCATGATATCGCTGATTTCCCCATGGGGTGGGGTGTAATGGTTTCTTCTAAAGACTCAGGTATATGTGTGTAGCCCTGGGTTAAGAGCAGCAGGATCAGACCTCCTCTGTCTATTAATAATTAAACTTTAATGGTCAATATAGCCTGAGAGGCAGAGAGCTGTGCAGGATACACCAGGGGCTTTACACTGCACTGCAGAGAGAAAGAGAGATGAAAAGAGGGCCAGAGAAAGAGAGAGGAACATTAGGCCTCATGTGGGAAGAGATATACAACCAAATTTCCTCTTAATCTCTATTTATTCTTATTTTATTACTGCCCATTGGGCTTCATGCATGAATGTTTTCTTATTCTTCTGCTATTTTTGTTCTTATATAGAGAAAATCCTTGGTGGGATTCATGAAACAGCAGCCAAGTTTGTTCTTACCCACCTGAGTATGTTCATGAATCACGTTTGATCTTAAATTGGGTGCCTGCAGCAGGAAATTCGCAATTACCATGTAGAAATGCCCCAATAAATCCATATATCCATATATATATATATGGGCAGTAAACTTGTGCCATGTGCAAACAGCAAATAAAAAGCCACTTACATTAATCAGGTAAAGTAAAAAATTAAACAGAAAGGAAATGCCAGCTAAAGGCAGCAGCAGACATGGGTGAGCGCATTGTAGCATATGATTCATGCATGGGGCTAGCTTCTATCTTCTTACTAGCATCTCAGCCAGAAGCACTTCTAACTTCCTTTAATTTTTCCTTTAAAACAGTCAAAATGATCTTTTCTGACAGCATATGAACGTGACTATGATAAGACTGCATCAGAATCAGAATACAGTCCTGTTTTGGATGGTGAATATTTACTGTCAAGCTCTGGTTTCTCAACTTATTTCTCACTACAATTAAAGAAGAGACTGTTCATTAAATTACAAGATAATAAAAATAACTTTTAATAATACAGAAATAGAGCAGGACAACAGGCAAACCAGTGACAAAGACCCTGACGCTAATGAAGAATGTTACTGATAATGTCAGTAACATTTTAGTGACATTATTGCGTGTAAAAAAAAAAAACTAAAGGGTAAAATGGCATGACATCTAAAGAATTCACACAATGATGTAAAAGAAGAAGCTTTGACAATATGTCTCCCTATAAATGTCACCTAATACATGAGCTATTTTATGGAAAGGGCAGCTACAAAAATAACGTTTGCTGAAGGGACAAAGGGAGATTGTGACTTATCAAGAACCATCAAATCATGCTCAACTCCATCAACATCTGTTACAGATTTTTCTCAAATGATAAAATGTGGAGGTGTGAGAGACTGCATCCCGGAATCTCTTCTTCCATGCAGAGATAATGTTAAGATTCTCATAAGTTTTGTCATTAATACACTCATGTTACATGAAGTAAAAGAGGATTCCCTAATCTTGTGAGAGACTTATTAAGAAAATCAATCAAAAACTGGATAAGCAAGTCAAATAATAAGCAAGGTGATGCGAACCCGCTTGACTACAATGTGAAAGGAGGACATCTTTGTGCCACCTACAGTCCAAATTAGCTGTAGAGGCAAAGTACAAATACACTTCTCTCCAGATTCGATTCTATCACGGTATTTTGGCACTGATTGAATATATATCGCAATTCTTAAGTATTGCAATTCAATATGATAATAAATTGCCATTTTCTTTGATTTTTTTAACACTAGACCATGGAGAAAAAAATAATCTTACTCTTCTTGAGAATGCATGTGTAACATGAGACATACAGTATTTCCAAAAACAATGCACATCACATGTCAGTCAGACTTCCTGAGTTTTACTTCAGCAGCATCATTGCTATACTGTACATGATCGTGCTAAAATAAAATACTTTCACTAGGTACACCATACAATTCATCTTTGTTTAAAACTTGGGACATTTAATGAAGGTAGCATCTGACACTGTGAAATCAACCAAAGACAGCTAGAGGCCAGTATATATTTTAACCAATTTTCTAGAAAATCTGCAAGAGTGCCATTAAAAGCTTGCAGAGAAGATGGTGCAATGAGATGACAGAATGAAAAGAGCGCCAGTCAAAAAACATGGAAAACTATATATGACATTTCTGTATCTTTCATGTATTAATGTGATGGATGTTACAGTCTGCATTGCTCCACACAAATCTAATGTTTTCTTTATTTGCTGCCAGTTTTCATGTTTTCAGTGGAACAGAAACCTCAGTGGATATTTAAGTCACATGCTTCATGTACATCACGATTTATTTGTCAAGTCTGTTTTTTTCCATTAATATACCAACTTTTTGCTTTGTGACCTCAGCCAAGTGTACAAAGATTTTATTTTAAAATTTTTTGTATTTTGAAAAATGAAAATGTGCATGCTTTGATAAACTACGAGGACAATGCAAAAAAGAATGAAAAACAGAGGAACAAAATGAGGATGATGCAGATCCTCTCAAAACAGAAACAAGAAAACCAAGCTAGCTAACTAACTGGAACCAGGTAAAATGTTAGATGTATTTTTAAAAGAAATCTCAAGCATCAAGTAAAGTTACAGACCTGTCCCATCCTGCCACGGGGTTAGTTTAATTGAATTGGGAATGCAATTTAAAGAGATGGAAAAGGGTGTAGGCAAAAGGACATGCAGCGCATACAGTAACTCTGATTACATTAGCTACTACTTGCTGCAATGCATAAATGCCAATAATTATACATGTGGGTAATGAATTAGCATTTTTTCTTTGTTCAGTTTTAGCACTGCAAGGCAGAGAACGTCTGCTTTAGTTTCAATTCAGCTAACTCCTGGTTTGTCTCATGGAACTTAACGTTGGTCAAGATTCACTGCATTTTCTGTGCGCCTCGAAACTGGCTGCTCTCTGTTTTACTGCAGCTATAAAGGCAGACAGGGCGAGGCAGGGCTCTAATTTATGATTTCATCAATCTGCTCCTGCTAAAACAGCCTGAAAGACGGAGACATGCCTTGCAGCAAAAGCAGCATTATCTTCTAAATATCTTTGCTTTCCCTCAGCCTCACAAATCTCCTTGTTACAGAAAAGACAACACTGGAAAGAAGTGGAAAATGAGGATGCAAGAAGAAGATACTGGCAGCCATGTTACCCCCACAATGGCCCCTTACAGAGAGACTTACATGTGTTTCCCAGCATAAATGAAAGTGGTTGTGTCAGACAGGTAGACACAAGTGTGGAGTGCAGAGTGTGACAAAGCCTGTTCTCCAAAATAGGATGAAACATACACACCTTGCTCCTCATAAAAGCTGCAGGCTTTTCTTTGTGGCATTCAAACTCATGAATCTCTAAATAAAAAACAGGTGTTCCTACACCTTTTCAAAAGTCAAATGTTCAAGCATTTTCAAAGTGCATTTTCAAACTTTTCCACTCCCTTAGAGCTGTGGTAAATGACATATTTATACATGGTTTATAAATGCTCAAAATGATTACACCCTATTACATTTCATTACATTAAATCAGATGCTATTGTGCTATAAACGACCAAAATTATGTTTCATGATAGAATTCTACAGAGGGGTGATCAACTAAAGGAAAAGACATCAAAGTTCATGTTTCAAAATGTGTCACCTGCCTGTAAGAAGACTGTAAGATGGCTGAATGACTCTCATCCCATCCCGTTCCTGTTAATCCACAGCCCCCATGTGTCATGCACTGGTTAAGTGGCTGCAACCAGCCACCAGAACAGGCAGGAAATAACAAAAAAGACAACCAAATGTCTAGCATTATATTAAAAAATGAAGAAAATAGTGTTTATTCATAGAATCTCACAGCTATATACATATAAAAACTTGTTATTATGATTCCCTTGACTTTTCTTCTGTCCCGTCTCAGTCCCATGATGAATGAAATTGACTCCCATCCTGTGGGAAACCCCAAAAAATGTCAGCTGTCAGTGCAGAGTGGCAAGCAAGGACAGTTCATCCAAAATCCAAGCACTTTTCAAACTTTGAAAATATTACAATAAAATTCAAGTGTTTTCAAGGATTCCCAGCACCCATAAGAACCCTGAAAAATTGTCCAGTGGGAAAAATGATAATGGGTCATTTTACACAGGAATGTATGTGTCAAAGGCCTATGGATGTTGTTAAAATGACAATGACACTGCAGCAGAGTGTAAAACTGTCCTCCTCGGATGGAAAATATACACCTGCCTCTGCACCCAATGCCTTGAAAACAGAACTACTTAGTAAGCAAGTCTCCTCACTTTAATGGGAACACGTAATGTTCTTCACATTCATGCCAGAAAACGTTCAGCAAGAGAGTGTGCATTTTTTCTAATGGTGGGTGACTCTACCATTTACAGCAGGACATTAGCCATCAGTAAATGGATTCAATTTGGAAGGAAACTTCCCCGACCAGACAGCTAGACAGCCCTGTTGGGCTGGGCTTCCCAATGCACCACAATGCACACACACACACACACACACACACACACACACACACTGCAGCAACAGAGTAATCGGCAGTCTGGGAGTTTTCCTGCTGATGATGGACTTTTCTTCTTTTTCTAATCAACCACTCCTCTCCTTCGTCGCTCTGTCGCTCCTCCTCCTCTTCCCTCTGCTGTCAGTGATAGTCTGACCTCAGCGACACACCCACACATACACCCACCTACGCATACACCCACACACATATTAATACACAGTTACTGTACTGTACATATACTGCAGCCTCTCTCTGACTGTC
>JAJHUR010116167.1:0-12778 GCA_027495735.1 Lutjanus campechanus | reverse complement strand
TTAATAAAAAAAAAAAAAAAAAACACTGTAATGCCCTGGGCTAAATGCTCAAGTCAGCATACTAACCTCCTCACAGCGACAATGCTAACATGATGTTTAAAAGGTATAAAGTTAGCACCACTAGAGACTGGTGGGAATATCATTACTTAAACATATTGAAGTTGGTACAGTTCATCCTCAGGGGAACATGAGTGTGTGCATCAAACTTTATGGCAAACTCTGCAATAGTTTTCAAGATATTTCAAACAAAAAACAACAAACATGAACATCATGTTGGTGCTAGAATAAATGTCAAGAGGTCCCTGAGATACATCCTCCTGAGACCACGAGTGGCAGAACCAAATCTGGTCCCAATAAGTCGAGCAGATGTTGACACGGTTCAGTTTGGACCAAAGTGGTGGAAAAACTCCGTCCAATAAAACCTGTAACATTAATTTCTCGTATGCTGATTAAAAAAACAAACAAACTGCTATCTCATTCTGAAAAAAAAAGTTCAAGTGGAATTTTTTGCCAATAAAGCCTTTTAAAATTTAAGAATAAACACTCGGTAACAGTAAAAAAAAAGAGAGAGAGAGAAAAAAGAAGGCGGGAGTAAAAACGGAAAATGGAGTTGCACATTGATTACTGAGGAACACCTTGAAACACACACACACGCAAAGATGCATATAGATACAGGAAACAGCTCTACACACACACACACGGGTGGACACACACACACACAAATCATGGATCACACACACACACACAAATCATGGATCACACACACACACACTCGGACACAGAGTCAGAACGCCCGCTTCGCCTCAATGCAACCAGAAGACAATCAATAGTGAGGGCAGAGCCACAATACTGTTCTCCATCATGACTATCAAACACACACACACACACACACACACACTCTTTCTCTCTCAGATCGATGGCTGTCCGCTGTGTCCACGGTTACCGAGCATCGACCCCGTCGCTAATGGCGACCACGGAACCTTGGGAATTAGTGTGTGATTGATTGACAGACTGCTTCAAAGACACACGCATCATATAGGGCCTGAGTGTGTGTGTGTGTGTGTGTGTGTGAGAGAGAGAGGGAGAGAATAAATATATTCCTGTGTGTGTGTGTTTCAGTGGTCCCCTGTGGGTTGTCCATACGTTGTTTACCCATCTCTTTTTCCTTCGCGTGCATCCTAATGCTTTCCGAAGGACGAAGGAGGGAGAGGAGAGAAGACGGGAAGAGGGGATGAGAAGAGGAAGTGAGGACAAGCGGGATTGTGACAGGAAAGAAGTGAATCGTCGGCGTAACATGACAGACATCGCCGGAAAAGTCAACCCGTAAGAAATCAAGAGGAATTTTTCCACCAGTGTTTACGTGACGCAGACTTTGATCTGCCTGATTAAAAAGGCCACAAGTTTGAGGGAAAATGCAAGTCACGGTCGGTTTTAATAAAGACTTTTTAACTTTGATTTATCAAGGGTTTCTGCACATTATCCATTCCAAAATTCTATATTTTTTAAGACTTTTTGGTAGATTTTTTTCAGGCCATATCTGACATATAGCTTTCTTTTCCTATATTTGATCCTAACCCTACTTTATGTTTTGGATTGTAAGACCAGCCCCTTGGAAAACTTGTGGCCGTTGTGTCCAGTGTACAAAGTTGGACGTTCCACTGTCAAACACCTCTGCCCAAAGAGGAAGTCAACTAACCGATGCTACTTATACTATTATAGGAAGGTATTATTTTCTCTTAAGGCGATAAATAAATAACATTTTCTTATTGTTCCCCCTGTAATTTTGGCATCTTTTATAAATAAGGACAGAAAATGAGTTGACCATCTGTGCAGCCTTGTTTATAGAGAGGCAGAGTTTGGGGAAATATGAACGGTAGTCAGTTCCTCTGACTTTCATTCTCTTGGAAAATAAATGAAAAGTGTCAACATTTTCATGAGTTGACTCTTTATGAAGTTGCCAGAACAAATGTCAGTTTAACTTCTTTAAAGTCTTTCCCTCTGTTGTGCTTTATTGTTCCTTTTTCCAGTTCTAACGATGTCCTGCTGGAAACTCTAGAAAAATACCCCAGCCATGGTTCAGTTTGATCCAGACCAAGATCACCTC
This sequence comes from Lutjanus campechanus, assembly GCA_027495735.1. Lineage (NCBI taxonomy): Eukaryota > Metazoa > Chordata > Actinopteri > Lutjaniformes > Lutjanidae > Lutjanus > Lutjanus campechanus. The sequence continues at coordinate 10,674 of JAJHUR010116167.1, read as the reverse complement.
TTTCAGTCAGACCGAACAAGGTTCGGCTGTTTGATCTGGACTGTAGTCTCGGGGAGGTTTCGGTCATCCTGGCAGTATGATTTTAGGGAAGCCAGAGTTCGGTTGGTTGGTTCGTCCACCGCTTGAGTCTAGACCTTTGATAAATATAAGGATGGACAACATGACAGTTCCCCCAAAAGTCTAGAAATGTACCGAGCCGTGGTTCAATTTGATCCAGACCGAGACCACCTCTTTCGGCTAGACTGACCAAGGCTCGGCTGTTTGGTCTGGACTGTAGTCTGAGGGAGATTTCACAGCTGTTACTTTGGTTCGGATCAAACCGGGAAGTCAGAGAGACCAGACCAAATGAGGAAAGTGTGAAAGCACCCACAGAAACAATGCTATACATGCTATATTCTTTTTTTGTACAATTTTATTCTAAATGTACTTTTGTACTATTCACCATGGGTTTGAAATAATGTGTGAACAACCTCACACAGACTCTTTTGCTGTGCAGGTCTCCTGTCTAACAGACAAAATGTTCCCTCAGAGACTCCCTGATAAGTTTAAATGAAAAAATCAAAAAAGTGTCACCCGTATAAACGAGGAAAGATCACAGTCTCAAGCACAGTTTTTAAGTGACAGGTAGAATCTACAAACCTCAGTGCAGAAACTCAGAATAAAAAGGCGTTGCTGTAAATGAAATTAATTAAATGTGCCATGTTTTATCGCCAGTTGTCTACGAAAATCACTAAACTTTACAAAAGAACAACCTAGAAAACCTAATATACTACAGATGTTGATGGCTGTTGAAGCTCTTCTTTTCAGTGCACCGTTTCATCATTTGGTAAAGTCAAGACCACATGCAAATAAAACAAATAATTAATTTGCACATTTGTTTTACTCTATTTTATGGCATTCTTCATTTTGTTCATGTGAAAACCCAACAAATGTCCTGTTCTCAACACGTCTTGAATTTGTGTCCAGTACTTTGTCCTACATAGTATAACAGTTAGACTAAGTCATTAACGCCCCGCCCATCATAAAAGAAAAAAAAAAACGTGTACCCTCTCCTGCTACTGTAAGGCCTTTTTCAGTAAAAGCATCCCCCACATGCCACATGGCAGCGGGCGATACTCTAAATGAGATCTGACAGTGTCCTTCCACAGCACAGTGCGTCAGGATGGTCTTTAATAGCTTCGAGTCCGCCGGTGGAGGCTGTTGGGTGATCTTCGAGAGTCCTGAACCCCCCTCCTGAGCTCGCGTGAAACCCACCCCATTTGGCCACGGCTGTAAATATTTAATCCGCTGCACCTACATCTCTGACGAAGTGCTCTGAACGCGCTCTCAGAGACGGAGTGACACTTTGAATAAAACAAACAGGAAAACGGAGAAATTGCTCTTTGTGTTCTGAATTTAGAAACACACTGTTCTGGCCCTGTCTCTTATACACATCTAGATGTGTATAAGAGACAGGTGCGAGCACTGACTGCACCGTCTTTTTCCACATTATTTTCCGTTGCTTTTGATCGACGTTCTTGTCGGATTTTTTCAGCCGCTGAAAATAATAGAAACAAGCTTTTATTATTTTGTTATTTTAGAGTATATTTTCACTACTTACTGATGGCTTTTTTTGACAGCAACAAGCTCGACCAGTAGGGGGCGCTAGCAGCCACTTGTCATGACGTATATGTGTGATTAGTTTTGAGTTTAAAAAAGTGGGAAAATGTGATGCAGGAGGTGGAAGAAGAGGAGGAGGAGGAGGAGAGAGGGAAAAGACTTAATGTCACTTTAGTCCTCTTCAGCCCTCCTCCTTTCCTCCCTCTCGCCTCCCCACTCCTCCCCCTTCATCCCCCCAGTCCTCCACCCTCCCTCTGCCTCTCTCTCTGCAGGTGCACATAAGAGTCCTCAGATGAGTGTATTCTTTTCATGACAAGATTGAAAGCACTTCATCTGTAACCTACACAGAGTGCTCGTGTGTGTTTGAAAGTGTGTGTGTGTGTGCATGAACAAGCGAGGTAAATGCGTTTGAACGCTCATGTGCCAGATGTGTTTATGTTTGTCACTGCAAAATGTGTTTATTTGTGCCAAAAAGTGTGTTCATGTACTGTGTGCCTGTGCAAAGTGTTTTTGTGTTTCGTAATGAGCATGGGTGTGTTCGAACAAGCGAGGAAAATGCGTGTGAACGCTCATGTGCCAGATGTATGTTTGTCACTGCAAAAACATGCGCTCGTGTTCTGTGTGTGTGTTTGTGCAAAGTGTATTTTGTGTTTTTTAAGAAGTGTGTGTCTGTTCCAACAAGTAAGGTAAAATCTGAGGTAAATGCGTGTGAATGCTCATTAGCTGGATGTGTTTATGTTCGTTTTTCACTGCAAAATGTGAGAAGTTTTTTGCCAAAACTATGTGTTCATATAGTGTATGTGTGTCTGTGCAAAGTGTTTGTGTTTTGTAAGAAGTGTGTGTGTTCGAACGAGCAAGGTAAATGCGTGTGAATGCTCATGCACCTGATGTGTTTGAAGATCATGTGTGTCACTGCAAAATGAGTCCTTGTAGTGTATGTCTGTCCAAAGTGTGTTTGTGTTTTGTAAGTGTGTGTCTATGTGTGTGTGTGTGTGTGTGTGTGTGTGTGTTTAATCAAGTGCGATAAATGTGTGTGAATGCTCATGCCCTGGATGAGTTTGTGTTTGTTACTGCAAAATGTTTGTGCCAAAAAATGTGTTATTGTACGGTATGTGTATCTGCGCAAAGTGTGTTTGTGTTTTGTAAGAAGTGCGTGTGTTTTGTTCGAACAAGCAGGTTAAATGCGTGTGAATGCTCATGCATTGGATGTGTTTATGCGTGTTACTGCAAAAAAAATGCGTTCATGTTCTGTTCTGTTTGTGTCTGTGCAGCCTCTGTTGTGTTTTGTAAGAAATGTGTGTGTGTTTGTGTTCAAGTGTGTGCGAGGTAAATGCGTGTGAATGCCCATGTACCAGACATGTTTAAGTTTGTCATGCAAATTGCGTGCATCTTAGCCAAAAATATGCGTTCATGTTCGATATGTGTATCTGTGCAAAGTGTGTATCGTAAGAAGTGTGTGTGTTTGTGTGTGTTCGAATACGCAGGTTAAATGCGTGTGAAATCTGATGCATCTGATCTGTTTATGTTTGTCACTGCGAACGTTTTTTTTTGCCAAAAATATGTATTCATGTACTGTGTGTGTGTGTGTGTGTGTGTGTACATGCAAAGTGCATTTGCGTTTTGTAAGAAGTGTGTGTTTGTGTGCATGTTTATACGTGTGCGTTAAGTGTTTGTAGGTTTGTTTATGTGCCTCTGTGTCCCAAGTGTTTGTAGCTGTGTGTGTTTGTAGCTGTGTGTGTGTTTGTGTGTGTGTGTTAGGAGACAAGGCGAACCATTGAGCTGTTTTTGAAGTGAATTAACAAGTCAAATGAGTGCCGCAGCACGCTGCATAGGTTACCACACACACACGCACACACACACACTCCCACGCTTATCATCACAGCTTCTTTGTTAAGGAAGATGAGGCCAATTAAACTGATATCACTCTCTTGTTGTCGTTTATGCCTCCTCCCTCGTTCTCTAATCTTTCTCTGTTTCATCCACTTTTTGACTTCTTCCTCCTCTCCTCGCTCTGCTGTGCCGTCCATCTATTTGTCTTTCATTTCACCCTTGTTCCTTTCTTTCCATCTTACTTCCTTGTAAACTGTATCGTCTCATTTCTGTCTTTACTTCTCCCACCCTCCATCTTTCATCCTCCCATCCCACCATCTTCTCTTAGCAGCTTCTTCCCTCAAACTCTTTTCTTTTCTTCCGGTTTTTGCCAACTTTTCACGCTTCTTCTTATCAGTCTGTTCAGAATTCTCCCTCCATCCATCTTTTATCTTTCTTTCTCCTCCTCTTTTCCTCTTCTCTTTACCAAGGGTGCCCCATTCATGGATTAAATAAAAGTGGGGGGCCAAAATCTATAGAGCATACATCTGATGGGTGTCCTCTTCGATCGGATTTAATTTAAATAGTCTTCCTGTTTTATCCAAAGCCGTAGAGAGGATGGGAAATTATCACGCCAAATTCTCACTAAGAAATATCACAATTCCTTTTCTCAACTTTATATTTTGGATCTTGGACTGTTGATTAATACATTTTCTGTTCTTTTCAGTTCTACCTTCTCTTTTCCCCACTCATTCCCATCTTCTCCCCGGGGTCGTCCCCATTTCTCCATCCGTCCGTCCGTCTCTCGTAAACGCGATATCTTAAGAAAGCTTTGACGGGATTTCTTCAAACTTGGTACACGCGTCCACTTGGACTCGAGGACTCGGGGCAAGTAAATCTGACAACTCACTTGCCTGACATGGCTAATAGTAAAACAAAGAATTTAACTGGAAATATTTTGATAATTCACAAAATAAATGACAGAAGATGCTGTTTTCGGTCTCTCAAATATGGAGATTTCCCATTTTTCTTCATGTATTATAATAAAACTGAATATCTTTGGGGTTTAAACTGACACAACTGGACATTTAAAGACATCACCTTGGACTCTGAAAAACTAGGAGGGACATTTTTATTTATTTTATAGACGTTGCAACACTAGATTAAACAAGAAAATTTACTTTAGCCTTTTTTGATTTGATAACCACTAATAAAAGCAACGATTTGTACGGGGGCAAGTAGATTTCTGACCCACTTGCCCTACCAAGCAAGTGAAAACCCCCCAAAAAACATCGAAGTTGAACCCTGGGTTTTGGTCATGAAAGGTCAAAGTTCGAAGTCATTTTGACCTCACATCCGTCCCATTCTTGTGAATGTGATATCTCGGGAATGCCTGAGGGGAATTTCGTCAAATTTGGTACAAAAGTCGACTTGGACTCGAGGACGAACTGATTAGATTTTAGTCATCAAAGGTGAAAGTTCAAAGTCACTGTGACCTAAAGTCCATCGGTCCCATTCTCAAGAACGCTTGGAGGAAATTTCCTTACATCTGACACGTCCGCGTCCACTTTGACTCAAGGACGAACTGATTAGATTTTAGGGGGTCAAAGGTCAAGGTCACCATTATGGCACAAAAAAATATTCTTGGCCATCAAAAATTCCTAAACTAGTTGTGATAAAATTTCTCACAAATGTCTAATAGGTTAAAATGATGCTGTGAGACATTTTACATTTTAAGTCTCCAAGTGAAGATGACAAGAAATGTTTAACGACGCAATTCTAGTCTCTTTTTCGATCCTTCTCTCTCTTTAATCATCACTTCTGCTTCGTCCTCCTTCACTTTTTCTCCTCCTTCTCTTCCTTTTCCAAACATCTTTCTTCTGCCGTCTTCTCCTCTTTCATCCTCTCACTATTTTCTCCAAACTCTCTCTCCTTCTCCCACTCTGTGTTTTCTAACAGTGTGATAAATGTCCATCTGTGATTGGCCGATGCCCCCCATCGCCGTGGCGCCCGCGAGGTCGTAAACAACAGCCCGTCTCCCCCGGCAACGTGGCGTCTCCATGGACGCAGGGCCGCTAAGACGACCAACTCTGCGTGTGTGCGTGAGTGTGTGACTGAGGCGGAATGCGACATCCGACGACTGCCAAGTGTGTATGTGTGTGTGTGTGTTGTATATATGTACTGTGTGTGTGTGTGTGTGTGTGTGTGTGTGTGTGTGTGAGCTAATGAGCGATCATAAGTGAGCAAATGTTTTCTCTGGGTTCCACTAATGTTCGACAAACACACACACACTTCTGCGCACACACACACACTCACATACCTGATGTGTGTGTGTGCGTGTTTGTGTGTGTGTGTGTGTGTGTGTGTCATTAGTATGCCACAGTGAGCTGTGTCCATATGTCACTAAACACAACCATGTTTTATTTATCCTGGAGAGAGAGAGAGAGGAGGAGGAGAAGGAGGAGGAGGAGAGAAGGAGGCCAACAGTCACTGTCAAGAGGACGGAGCGAAGGATGGAGGAGTGGATGGAAAGATGGAGAGAAAAAAGAAAAAAGATTTGAAGGAAAGAGTGAGGTGAGAAGGAGAAGTGAAGGTTGAGATGGAGCCGGAAGTGAGATGAGGAGGAGAAAGGAGTGAAATGAGAGGATGAGGAGGAGAGAGGGAAGGCAGAATGAAGGATGCGGGGAAGAAGAAGAAACAGTAGGAGAAGAGAGAGCAAGATGGCACGTGTGAAGTTAGAAATGAAAGAGAGGGAAGGAGGGAAGAAGGAGGAAGGACAGGGTGACGAGGAGGGAGGCAAGGAAGGAGAGGAGGAGAGGAATGAGGGAGTGTGAAAGGTGAGATTTTAGAAAATGAGCAGGAAAGACGGGAGAGAGGAGGGTGAGAATGAGAGATCGGAAGTATGGAGGAGGGTTCAAAGAAAGAAGGGAAGATTGAAGGAGACAAGGGAGATGCAAGGGAGACAAAAAGGGCAAGATTAGAGTAAGGAAGTTAAAAAAGACAGATAAGAAAGGTTAGAAAGGAGGTAAAGGAAAAGATAGGAGGAAAACAATGGAGAGAAGAGGAGAAGGAAATGAAGGGATGGAGGGGGAGGAAGGAAGAAGAGAAAGGAGAGGAAGGATGTACTGAAGTAGGAATGACAGAACACTGAAAGATGGGATGAACAGGAAGGAGAAGAAAAGAGGACAGGAAAGAGGGGATAGAATCAAAAAGGGAGGAAAAGAATTAAATAAAGGAGAGAAGAAAGTAGATAAAAAGGAGGGAAAGAGGGGGTTTACCGACACAGCCGAAATAATAAAGTTTTATTGGACTTTATTTAAGGATTCTGTCATAAGCGTAACGTGGTTCCTCTAAGGAACAGGGCCGTGTAGAGCAGAAGACTGAGAGTGACGGTACTGCGAGCGGAGGAAAAGTTTAGCAGTTAAGTTGTCAGTGTGGCAGTAAATGTACAGTTCAGGGTACACTGTCGACCAATCAGAGGTTGTGCACCTGCGGTAAAACTTTTTAATAACCACCATTGGTAAATTGATAGTCAATTAAACTTCGGTTGCAGATTATTTGACTGTAAACTAACACTGAAATGATGTTCCTGTATGCTTTATAAACCATTTATTTATTTAAGCAACTGTAAAGTTTTATAAACATCACATCACACTTCCTCAACTTGTCAAAAACAGCAGCTTGTGCTTCAAACTAAGACACTGTCGGTGACCCTCTGGGGTTCTGCACGCATAAAAATTTTAGCAGTAATAAATATGCAACGTCCAGGTAGACCTTCAAAATAAAAGCTAGTTGGGTAAGTTGAGACAACAAAACTGCCTCAGTAAGTAAAGGAAAGATGGTTTAGACTAAAATAAATTCATGTATGTAATTTACGGTAACATACGTAAGGTATTATTATCATTATCCGTCCAAACAATATTTATAGATGTTAAAGTTTTACAAATCATTTAGTTAATTATTAACAAACACTTAATATTGTTTGTTAAAGCCTCTGTAAACCCAAATCCTCTACAGTCCTCTAACCATGTAGTTTACGGTCTTATGTACATAACAGTGAGCATATAACAAGTGTTAGAAATCAGATTTGATCCAAAGTTTTTGTACATTTTTCTGTTTTGAGTTTGAATTGAGATGTTTAATGAGAAACTGAACACATTTTTTACTATTTCAAGGCAAGTTTTCAGCAGCTTTAATGTTAAATTAACTGTCAATTTACAATTTATTTATGATGATTATTATAAAATGTTGGCAGTAAAATTTGCAGTGATGATGTTAATGAGCTCATCTCCGCGTTAGGCGTTATAGGACCGCGGATTTGTGGTCATCGTTGCATACGGAGAAGGAAGAAGAGAAATAAGAGAGGGAGATAAAAAGACAGGAAAGATTGGAGGAAAAAGAAAGAAGAAAATGGGGTGAGGAAGGATAGAAAGAAGGGAGACAGAGGAAAAGAAAGAAGGAAGTACAGAAGTAGGAATGACAAAGGGTAGAGTGATAAAGAAGAAATAAAGGAGAGAAAAGGAGTCAAGGAAGGAGAGAGGGAAGAAAAAAAAGAAGGAAACACTGAAGAAGGGATGACAGAGCACAGAAAGAAGGGAGGGAGATGAGTCGAGAAAGACGGACGGAAGAAAAGAGGGAGATAGGAAGGGAGGGAGGGAGGGAAAGAGGAGGGAGGGATGGACAGATGGAGGAGTGGGACCCCAGAGACGTGTCATTCATCACACCACCATGCAGTCTGCACTCGTTCAGCCTCTCTTTCTCTCTCTCTGCAGGTCTTTCTCTCTTCTTCTTCGACATCTTTTTTTTTCCTCCTCTTTTCATCCGTTCATTTATTCTCTCGTATCCAGATCCCTCCATCGCTGTCACACGTCTTGATCTCTGTTTTTAATCTTTTTATCCTTCCACTCGTTTGCTGTCAACTCCTGAACAATCTGTCTTTCTTTTCTTCCCACCATCTTTTTGCTCTCCGTCTCCCTCCCTCTCTCTCTTTTTGGCACTCGTTTTTAGGTTTCATCATCTCCTCTGGCGACATTCCTCCTCTCTTCTCTCCATTTTTCCCCTCTTTTTTCCCTCTCGCAGCTTTCTCTTCCTGCCCATTTTCACTTTTAGCGCAGAAAAAAGAAAAAAAATCTTTTTTTTCTTCTTTTTCTTTCACTTACGGATCAAAGAGGAAAGGTGTGAATGGAGGGATGGATGGAAAGAGATAGAGAGGAGAGGGTGAGGAGAAATGAAAGAAGGCTGGTGGATAAGGTGGAAGCAAAGGAGAAAGGATAGAAAAGCAAGGTAGAGAGGGAGCGATGGAAGATCAGAGAAGAAGAAAAAAAGATGGAGGAAAGTAGGGGAGGGAATGGAGGTATCTGGTGGAGGAGAGAAAGAGCTTCAGAAGAAGAAGAAAGGAGGAATGGACGGTGAAAGGAATCAATGATCAGAAGAGTAAGAGAGATAAAGATGAAAGGGAAACATGGATGAAGGAAGAAGGAGATATAAGGATGAAACAGTGCCGGTGTGTCCTAGTGGCCAACTGCAGTACTGCAAAAAAACACATTTTCCCCTTGACTTCCATCATAAAAGTCACTTGGTTGAAATATCTCAACAAATTTTACACAGATTGCCCTGACATGTTGCACAGACATTCATTGTTTCCAGAGGATGAATCCTAATAACTTTGATGCTGAACATCGATGTCTTTCTGATCACATGAGTAAAGATGGGAATCGAGAACCAGTTCCAGTTGAGAACTGGTTCCAAATTGTCTGATTGACCGAAATCGTGTGCCTGTAAACTTTTAAATAAATTCCTTTCATCAGTACCAGCATGTAGGCCTGAGCAATACAGCTAAAAAGTCTACCACGATAGTAAAGTTTCACATCGGTTAATAGCAATAATTATTTTTCCCATGTGTCAGTGGGGCAAGCGAACTTGTTAAATGATTGGCTGGTTTCGTGTCAGGCTGTGGTTATGTGCTTTCATGGCGGTTTACATTCAATACATTTAAGTGAAACTATAAGACTTATTGGTATTGATGACATGATTATCGTCTATAGATATCACCACCGTTGTATCACTCAGGCGTTGCAACAAGAAGGAGTCGTGGAAGAAATGGTCCAAAGCATGATGAAGAAAGATGGTGGAAACAGCGGCAACATGTTGAAGCAACATGGGCTTAAATTATAGGAATGCCGTCTATTTCGTCCGACTCGCCGGATGCACACTGCTGGTATAAAGTCCTGCCACTGGTCGCTTGCTTCAAGTGAAATGCAGCGTCTGGTATCTATGTTTTCCAAGTCCCCGGGAAACAAGAACAACCTCTGCACACTGAAAACAGCAAATTAGCACCCGGGTACGAACATGTTACCTTTTCTTTTGCCGCGATGTAGTCGCCTCCCGACGTGTAAATGTTCCACCAAAACAAGTTCACCCTTGATGTTATTTTTGCAGCAGCACTGTCGCTGCATCCTGTGCAAGACTTTTGTGATTAGTTTAAAGAAATGCGAACATGGTAGAGCGTTTTCGCCCCCGCTATGCACGAGTGCCTCTACTTCCCAACCGAGCAGCACGACTGTTACAGACGGTACATATCTTATGTTATAATAACATTAGTGGCTGATTTTCTTTGAAATAAAAACAAGCGCTGTACAAAGACTGTTTCATTAAGTCAGTTTTAGACGATGACAGATCAGATCAGGAACTGGTTTTTGGTATCAGCTCCCATCCAACAATCACAGGGGGTCCCCAAGTCTTTGTCTGCTCTGAGGTCCTCAAAATCAGATTTGCAAATGTCAACTCAAACCGCAGTTTCAGGGTTCGCACACCTTTTCCAAAGTCAAATTGAAGCACTTATCAGCAAATTAGCAGCAAATATCTGTCTTATTTTATTTCTTTATCTAAAAAGTTATTAATTAATTCAGTCAGGCAGTGATTTAAAAGTCTGTGTTCAGGCTGGGGCTTTTTTACATAAAGGTTCTGTGCTGTGGAAACATAAATGTGGTGATTTGGATTTTTTCCAGGCGAACTAAATGACAGTGTTCTTATTTGGATTACTTCATAACCTAAATAAATCATTTAAAAGCTTGTTTTCTTTCTTTTTCTTCAATCATTAAACGTTGACATTTTGAAATACGTGGTTTTTAGAGGACAGTTACGGCCGTCTAACTCTACTGTCCCAGTTAAATAAAAATAAATAAATCCATGGAGAGGATGAAGAAGAGGAGGAACTGGAGACTGAGAATCAGAGAGAATGAGGAAGAAAAGAGCTAAAAAGAGATC
>JAJHUR010116163.1:1862-26128 GCA_027495735.1 Lutjanus campechanus | reverse complement strand
AAAATGTAAACATTTCTCTGATTGGATTGAGAGCAGTCACCCAGTCTGCAGCACTAGAAATGTTCTCTGTTCCTACTGCAAAGCAGCAGGATGAGAGTCCCAAACTACTGACCGAACATTATATATATCAATATATCGATTAATTCAACACACAGCTGCTCACCTCCTTCCTCAGGGGGTACTTGGGCTTGTTCAGGTGGGGCAGGGGGGGACTGACAGACGGCTGCTGCTGCTCTTGACATGTCTGTTCGGAACATGCGTCATTTTTTGAGCAGAGCAGCTAAACGTTTGCATTGATTTGCATTGATTACTTAACTAAAACAACAGTGAAATGTATAAATCCAGTTTTCTTCAGAAATATGAGCTAACGCCATCCGTCTCCGCCTCCACTTGCTGTCTGTGAAAACTTGTCTGCAGCTGTCTGACGGAGCAGGTGGACTGAACCATTTTACGTAAATAGAGAAGGGGGGTGGGGTGGGTGGGCATTGAGAAATGTTTCCAAAACAAATAAACTTAGTGTTACCAATACTCTCTGGGCCCCTGTCAATCATGGGCCCCAAGAATCCTTCTCCTTATTCTCCCCTTTTCGGCGCCCCTGGACCAGTGGCCTGTGCAGTAATCCTGCTGTTTACTGCAGTCAGCATGTGGATATGCCACACCTGTCAGGTAGAATTTTAACTTGTTAAAACTGAAGATAAAACAGAAGCTCACATAATCTCCCATCATAGCTCCACCTGCTAAGCCTCGCCCCCACTTTAGTTACTTTAGTTGTTATGTCTGTCAACCTTTCCACTCTAGCACAGGTATATAGGCAGTTTATTGGTATAATATTACCTTGGGTTACAGGCTCCTAAGATGTGTGCATGGGTGCAAGAGTGATAGCAGCTATCTCACTGATGACCCATGCACAGTTCTCCGGCATGTTGAGAAATCCGAAGCTTGACAGACCAGTTGTGTCTAGTTTTGATGGTACAGCAGTGACTGGGCAGTTGCTGTTTAGGGGGGCAGTTTAGTGAGGGGAGGCGGGGATTTTTACTCTTCAACTCTGCTGGGAAAATGTATTTTAAAAGATCAAACTCTTAAATTGGGCCAGCCTCCTAGTGATTAAATATTTTGTTAAATGTAGACATCAACTCCACCTGATGGAAAATGTTCTATTTTTTCATTTCACAGCACAGTCATAGTCAGTAGCCATTTTATTTTTGGAGCTGCTCAGAGTTCTCTTAATGTTAATATACCTTATAAAAACATAATTCTTTCTCAGCTTTGATTCAGAAGGGCTACAGAGTCGACATGTTATGGTTGAGACACATCTGATAGCAATATTATTTAATTAAATTGTAGAAAAATATACAGTTTACCAGTTATTCCCACCTATTTCAAACCAGGAAGTGAGACAGGGGTCCTTAGGGTATAGCTAACTCTTTTTATTCCTGATTAAATCAAGTTTTTAAAGAACTCTTACGGAGTTGACAGAAATCTGGGAAAATATTCTCATTAAAAAATCAATTATAAAACAAAGATGATTATAATAGCAGATTTAATCTATAATCTATGTTATTAGTAGGTATTGTTAATTTTAGATTCTGAAGATTTTTTAACACATTTTAAATTGTTTGTTGTCTGGAACAAGAGTGTTTTCTGGCACAGAGCAAGTTTAGAAATCAAAAAAATTAAAGCAAACTGAAACATTTCATAAATGACATATTTATATGAATCCTTAAAAAATAAATAGTCACCAAAAAATTGCAATCAAAGTGTTGGCATTAATAATTTTAGATATTTGTTTTTGGTAGCGCATGATTTGCCCCAGTTCTCAGGAATGGCTGATATATGAAATAATCCAGATTACAGACAGGAGGACTGGTGGCTTTTAGTGACTTTTAGTGGCTGGCATGTTGACACATTTGAGCTGCACACAACTGGTTTGCGTTTACTTCCTCAAACTGCAGCTTCACTCTGTAATTTATAGACCTGTACGTGTTCTCAGCATGCATGCATGAGCTCCAAAACAAAGCGTCTCTGCTGACATGGTATTCATTCAAAGCAGCTGTCAACACGTGCAGCAATTCTGAGACATCACAGGCGTTCCAGGCAGATTAGGCTCCCTGAAGGCCTAAACCAAAGAAATGTTCCTCCTTCCCCTTCACCCCTTTATCTCATTCACTCTCTTTCTTCTTTCACTTCCTCTTTCCTCTCTATTGCTTCCTATTTTGTTTCTCTTTCTCCTTTGTTTTCCTCTGCTGGTTTACTTGTTAGCGCTGCCTCCCGTCTCTTTGTACAATAACTGGTAAAAGTCTGAAGTGGAGCCAACATTAGATTCTCCTGAGATGAACTTTTTAGACTCCTTGGTTTTGCATTTTATAAACTAAGAGACCCAAGACTCAAACTGTTGTGGGGGGTCACTGGTTTAAAGGGGTATTCCAGCTATTTAGTAGTGCACTTCCATAAAGTTAGGAGACTTAAGGAATAGTTTAGGTTATTTTAAGTGTGGTTGTATGAGGTATAGTCAGTGTATTACCTACAGTAGATGCCGGTCGACACATCTCCAGTTTGGAGAAGCAGCAGCAGTACCAGTTTAGGAAGCTAAGCAATGTACTGTTGTGGACAGAATCAGCAGCAAAAGAGTTTATGTTTAAAATGCTGCTGAGACAGATAAAAACAGCAGAGGCTGAAACATCCTCTCTTTTAGTCACTACTATAGGTCAAGCTCCAAATGCAATCAGAAGTGTCTTTTTCTTAGATCATACCTGTTTGGTAAATGCCTGCAACTTTCAAACTCCACACCCACGGTTTGTGATTCTTTCTGACACATAAATATAGATGAGCAGAGTTGGATGCTTATTTGTCTAAGATAATCCAAATGAATGAGTATTGCATCTGGGCCGAAAGGATGTCCAGGTTGTTGCAGCTAACTTTAAACATTTGGTAACTTGGCTTCCAGTTTGCTGAAGTTCTTGTGAATCTGTTTGTTCATAAATTAAGAAAAGAAAAGAGCAAAGCAAAGCAAAGCAAAGAAAAGAAAAGAAAAGTCCCCTCACCCAGCTGGTCCTGACTCTTTGTTCACGTTCTAACCCTGTTCTGCCTCAAGACCAGTCTGAGAACAAATCAATTAGAGTCAACCGAATTATGACACAACAGACACAAAACTACATCACCAATTGGAACACACAGACAAAAGCACAGAGCAAAATGCAGCGCTGTCTGGCCCTAAACAGACAGTACATTGTGGCAAATTACCTGACCACACCAACTGACCATAAACAAAGAACTACTTTGACAAAGTACAGGCTCAGTGAGCGCAGCCTGGCCATCAAGACGGGCAGATACAAACATCCTGAATTCGAGAACATAGAGAGAGCTGCAGTCCAGCAGTAGAATATGTCTTTAACTGGCACACTGTGAGGAACACTGAGTGACAACCCCACCCCTACACACACACACACACACCTACACACACACGCACACACACACACGCACACACATTATTTATTGTTCATGTTATTACTGTTATTGTTTTATTGTTGCTGATATCAGTTATGTTCAATTTCCTGTTTGCACTTTTTTGAATTTGAAATGATCTGCAGGACATTTCTGGGGGAGCTGGAGAACTGCGCAGAGAAACCAGAGCTGGTGGGAACCTGTTTTCTGAAAAGGGTGAGTAGCTTCAAAAAAACAGTGGAAAGTAACTAAATACATTTACCCAAATAACTGCACTTAGGTGCTTGTCTGTTCGTGTTCTCCACCAAAATCACTAACTTTAGTGAACAGCAGTTACATTGATGACAGAATGTAATTCCCACAACACACCTTGAGGAGTAACTAGTTATTGAGCAACAGATGCTTTATTCAGGGGGGCAGTTTGACGCAGATGATTAAAATATAATGCACGCATCTCATGTCAGGTTCAGGGCCACGCAAAATGTTCCAGAGAGCCTGTCATTACCCTGTAGGCCACGCTTTGAGAAACTATGCTTTACACTTTGCAGTGACCAAGAACTTAACTTAATGAGGACAGCAATATTCAGGAACTTGCTTTATGAGGCCCGGAATGGGCTGGAACTAACTTGATGAGGCAGCAATGACAAGGAAATAACTTGATGAGGGCAGTGTGAACAGGAGTTTGCTTGATAAGGCCAGCAATGACCATACACTCACTTAAATCCTGCAATAAACAGGAGCTAACTTGATGACAAGGAACAAACTTGGTAAGGTCAGCAGTGGCTTAAAGCTAACTTGAAGATGCCAGCAATGACCAGGAACTTGCTTGAAATGAGATAGCAATCAGCAGGACACAATGTAAAGGAAGTATTTATGGAATGGAATGGAAAGAAGTAAGCAATTAGCAGGTTTACCATCAGAAATAAGTCAACAGATTTCATAGTCAGCATCATGAGCAGAATAACATGCCAGCTTGTCTGCAATGACTAATTAACTGAATTGGGGTACCTGTATGGGCGAGATGTGTGTAATATTTTGCCAGCAATAATCTGAATGATTTAATATGACCATGATAACATGAATGTAATGCCAGGTCCATGACTGGAAATAACAACTAACATCTAACTTTATCTCAAGTAAGAGATCTAAATTCTTCTTTCACCACATCCAAGAGAATAAAGAAATATATATATATATATATATATATATATATATATATATATATATATATATATATATATACTGTGTATATATATATATATATATATATATATATGATATATGATATATGATATATGATGACAGATGATTTATAAGGTCTGTAGAATATAAGTAGTGTGAGTTAAATATAGATAAAAATAGTTAATGCAGTGAGAATGACAGGATTGTGCAGTATGGCATTTATCATAAATATAATAACAATATGGGTGAAAAAGGTGCAAATATTTCTGTGTACTGAATTAAAAACTATAAGAATTTAGTCAACATAAATACTGAGTGATTTAATAACGTTTGATTGCAAGTGCAGAAGACAGTGTTGTAACAAGTCAGTACATGCCCCTCACAATCAGATGACATAAAGTCCGCATGAAAGAATGAAAGAAGTGAAAGCGTGCAGCTTTTAAAGGACCAACAACAGTAAAATTCACTGCCGTCAAATAGAGAAGGAGTCATAATAACAAGGCCAAGACTGTGAGTCTGTCTGACAAAACCTGGTGTTGGAGCACCGTTACAGATTGAAAACATAATCACTGTCAGTGCAACTTCTTCTATATAAAAACTAACTGGTGACAGTTCACCTTTATATGGATGAAAGATATATAGGTTAACAGGTGACAGTGCACCTGCACACAGTAGACTGACAGCACACCTTAACATGGACCATAACAGGTGACAAAACACCTTAAAACAAATGAACATACAGCAGGCTGTAAGAGGTGACAGCGCACACTAACACATGAAAATACAGTGTATGACCCTTCACATTGACAACATTATTCATGTCTACATGTTGTCATTGGCGAATAAACAAAAAGCATTAGTGTGTAGGTTGATTATTAGTCAAATAAAATAATAAATAAGTTCTACTTACATCTTGGGTGCGCTCTCCTTTATACATCCATGGGAGCAACTTGTGCTGCTTGTCTTTCTGACAGAAGCTGCTTTTTCTTCTTCTGCAGCTTCTTTCAGTTCTGCCTTCTGAAACTTACTTTTGTTTGTATATAGCTAGTTTCTCACTTACTTGCTGTCTTGGCATTTCTAACTTTTCTGTTTATTTTGCCTCATAGTAGTGTTGTGCATGTCCATAACGGCAATAACCCAGAATTCCACGTGGGCACACTGTACATTTTTTAACATGAAATCACTCATTAATCCTGATTTAAACTGAATTTAGAAACATGGCATAGATGTATGAGTCAATGAACTATCTGCTTGTATATGTAAAACTTTTACACACAGTAAAACTTCAGTTTTACACACAGTAAAACTTAAGGTGTAAGTGACACCATGAACTAAATGTCTTGACTGAATAAACACTATAAATTCCTTGCATGTCCTCAGAGGGAGAGTAGGTGATAACACGTGGAGCTAAAGCACAAAGTCAGGACCGATGGTTGTCATCTCAAATGATAATCACAAGTCACATGAAGATAAGGGCCTGCTTCTGTGTAGTACATTCTTGGAGGTTTGTGCGTGTCAGGGACCAAGCAGTGAGGCAATGAGGAGAACAGGAATTTGTTGAAAAATAGGGTTTTTATTTACCCAAAAAATGCAAAACAATATAAACCAAGAATTCAAAATCTAGGCCTATAAAAGAGGTCAACAAAACAGAACTCTACTCAAAATAACAGCAACAAAACAGAGTGTTAACTGAACAAACTGACCTAACAAAATGAAACATGAGGGAACATATATACCGGCTTGGCCAAACCAACTAAGACAAGAGGAAGAAACAAAATGGACATCAACTAAAACTAATACAAAGGAAAACCTAACTAAATCCAAATCCCCCTCTGACATGGCTGGAGATGGTACGGCCTGATGAGCTGGCCACAGAATTTAATGGGTTCAGCCGCTTGGCCACACCTTTTGCCTCTCCAGGAAGGGAAGACGCCTCACCCCAGTATGGTAACTCAAAGAAAGAAAGAAAGAATTAATACAACAGCAAAAATGAATCATTTTAACTTTACAGTGTGAAAATGTGTGCACTCCATTTAAACAGTGTAAAGCAAAAGTAAAATAAAGAAATTCTAAATAAAATAAACTATGTGGTGTGGACATGAATTGTTTGGGGTGTGGTCAACTGCAAATCAAGTTAAGCTGTGTAGTGTGGTTGACTGCAAATTAAAATGGCGTGTGCTTAAAGTGAGGTGAGTGTGCACAGTATTACCCATTTTAACTGTCCTGTGTGGCCTTGGCCATCACAGGGCGCATGGACCCTGGTTGTTTGTGGGCCCTGATGCAGCTGCATTACCTGCAAATACAGTAGTTCTGCTGCTGTATGCGCTTATAAGTGTGCAGAATGTTTTTGCCCTTTGATATTTTAAATTCTTCAAAGTTGCCACCTTTTGCTTTGATGACAGCTTTGCACACTGTTGAACCATCTGAACCATTTCTCGTAAAAAATAAAGAAAAACCCTTGAGTGAGAAGTGTGTCCAAACTTTTGATTGCGCTGTATTTGGCTCAACAAATGAGTCATTTTTAAACATACTTTGTAGGAAAGTGCAGTGTCGGTTCACTGTGCACTGTTTGTCTCATTATAGCAGGCTCCTTTTAATCAAATGTACATAAAGAGTAGATTAGAGTATTTCATATTCCAGCAACAGCTTAAATGGACCAGAAACTGATGAGAGATGATTTAAGGCCCTCTCCTCACTCAGACATGCCTTTGTGTTGTCAGAAAGAAGAGCTGCAGGTGTATGAGAAGTACTGTCAGAATAAACCCCGCTCTGAAGTCCTCTGGAGACAGTGTGGAGACAGCCTTTTCTTTCAGGTAACACACACACACACACACACACACACACACACAAAATTTCAGGAGACAACAACAACTTCTAGCTGCATTAACTAACTTCCAGGCCCCATAGCAGCGAACTCTAACTTAACTTAAGTTGACTATCCTCTTGTCAGTGAGTGATTGTGATGGAGGTCATGAGGAAGTTCAGCCATGAAGTTGCTGTTTTTGTCGTCTGACTTCACTCTGTATTGTCTGCTTCAGCTTTAGAGGAAAAAATCACCACTTTTTCTGTTGCTGTCCAGTCAGTGTTGATGTAATTTAGTCAACTGAAGCAATAAATTCCTCAGCGTTATTACACTGACCAAGACAGCTGACTTCCTGCATCCAGTGATGTCACAGTGATGTTGTCGGTGTTAAAGGCACAGTTCACAAATCAAAAATACATACTTTTGATTTTGGGCTGAACTGTCCCTTTAAGGAAGAACTCTGGGTAGCCTGGGGGTGTGCTAGATGAGTATTTCTGTCACCTAATGCTATGTTTTGGCCAACAAAGTACACTGTAAAAAAAACACACGTTTTGGCTCAGCAAAACAATTAATGCAACAGTTTGCATGAATCTTTTTTAGGCTATGACAACATCTAATGAAATTATGTTCAACCAACGTACTATATTAAGTCACTGGAATTAGCTTTACCTCTACAGTAAAGTGTATTTTTAATTACATTTAACAATTGGTAAACATTTCTAAGTTTTTAAGTTGTTCCAACTGGTTTTTCTACATGATTTAAAATCATTTTAACTGTTCTAAAACTAACACAAGTTAAATTAAATTTAACTGCTAAATAGGACTAGTATTAGCTACCTGTAGAAGTAAAACATATTACATATTAAACAAACATATTACATCCACTGTATCATCAGGTGTAGACTAGCCTCCATTAGTCCACTATTGGTCAGATCACAACTGAAAACATGCCAAAATTCATTTCTTTAGTGTAATTTATTTGTAAATGAATGGTACTCACCTTGAAAATGTTCTTTGCGTCATATTTGTCCAGATCCTCTAACAGACAGTCTTAGCTGTCTGAATTTGTCCAGGCATGAGAAGAGGGTAGGGGACGAGGCTTTAAATCCTGAACTCAAGGTGGAGGACGTTTGTGCAACTTGAATTTAGTTTTAAATCAATGCACGCAGAAATTTTAGTTTAAGTCTCATACAATATTAACTTGATTTGATTACCAGCATTATTATTTTGACACAATTCATCAAAATAAAGTTTGCAAATTAAATGGTTTATATAAATCAATAAAACAGCAATTTTATCTTGCAATCACATGTTTCATTAAGTGGTGGTAACAGGTCCCCTGAATTAGTACAGATGTGCATGTCAGAAGCCTGCATGTAATGCATCCTGGTACATGTAGGCACTGCCGGCATGGCTCCATGAGCGTCAGAATTCAGCTTTGTTGGTCAGTATAGCACTTAGTGAGGATTTTTTTGACTACATTTACCATCAACACTGACTGGACTTCCTCATGAAAAGTGAGTTAACACCAGATGAAGAAGGTGTAGGTTGTGTCCCTTCCTGATGGAGAATGATGGGTGTTTTGTGACGACAGGAGTGCCAGAAGAAACTGGACCACAAACTGTCTCTGGATGCTTACCTGCTGAAGCCTGTCCAGAGGATCACCAAATACCAGCTCATGCTCAAGGTAACTGCCTGGAGACACCGTTAACATACATTCTGTAAGAGATGGATGCCATGGCTCCATCTCCTCCCACTGGACTAAACTGAAGCCAAATTATCATGGACATGAGTGCTGCCATCGTGCACTGGTGACGTAATGTGGAGCCAGAGTCTGCACTAGGGGTAGGAATCTCTGGGTACCTCACAATTTGTTTCAATTCTAATTCTAGATGCATCTTGATGCATCAAAATTTTAGGGCCTTTGACTCAATAAGGAGTCTAGTTTAGAAGTAAACATGATGTACATGTTACATTTACAGGTGGGAATATTTCTTATTTCTTATTTCTCCTGTTCTCCAGAAAATTGATTTTGACATTTATGTATCGATTCAGAATCTTCAATGTCTGCATCGCGATGCATTTAAGAATCAAGTACCTTCCCACCCACTAGTCTGCGCAGCAGTAACCAGCATTGGAGCCACGCTTTCGACTTCCCACAGCAGGCTGACTCAAGCACGAGCAAAGCTCAGCTGTCAACAGTGGCACAAAACCCAGTTTTTATAGCAGGAAATAACTAATTAAAACTAAAGTGATCAGAAAAATTAACGCTTGAATAAACATCAGCGTGATAAGAACTACCTAAAATGACAGAAACCATCTTTGGGATAAATGTATTTATCATGTACTTTGATGTTTTAGTTTGGCCCATGTACCACCTATTAACATTGGGGGTAGGATTTATGACCTGTACTGCAGCCTTCCACCAGGGGGCAGTCAAGATACTTTGGCTTCACTTTTGGGGAACTGTCATGTTGTCCATTTCTTTACCCAGTCACTGGCACACAAACACACACATACATTCACTTCATCACTTTTTTTCGTGGGGACCCGTTATTGACACGATTCCCTACCGATCACAACTAAGTCCCTTACCTTAACCCTAACCCCAACCCTAATCCTAAAAACAAGTCTCAACCCTCAAACAGCCCTTTGACTTGGTGGGGTCCAGCACTTTGGCCCCACAAAGGAGGTCGGGCCCTTCAAGTATAGTAGACTCCTGTCTCCACACACATCAGAACACTGTCAGCTGTCTAACAGTGAATGATATGAGCTCTGAAGTAAGCTTGTTTTCTTTGGTTGAGTAGTTTGTTTGATTTGGTTTTAAAGATCTCATTAAAAATTATCCAAATTTTGTTTGACTAATATGTCAGTACATTAATAACAGGGCTTTATTTTCTGCAATTATCTGGCTAATTAGTTCAGCCTGCTCCACATAATCCCCCACAGGACTTCCTAAAAGCTCTTTTTGAGCCTGTATGGAGCCTTTAGTCTTTCACCACAGGGCCCCACAGTTGTGAACATACAGTATACTGCTACAGACCTCATGTTAGAGTCGAGAGGTTAATGATCCAATCTGTTACCAATGTGCAGACTACAGACTCTGCTCAATCATATGGCCAAATTCTACAACTACATTTGTCCAAGGGCCAGACACTGTTCAGGCTGGACTTTTAGATAACAAAATATTTAGGCTTAATTAGCCTATTATTTTTAAAAAAAAATTTTTTTTTACTTTCTTACAAAATTTATGTTATTTTCATTAGCCTATATCAGTGTGAGCAGACTCCTAAGTCATGGGAAATCTTTAATTGGGTGAAGAGGCAGTTCACTGAGGAGTGATGCTTCAAATCTGCAGAATGATTGGCAGGAAATATGAATCAACTTCAACCTGTTTTAATGCAGGCGCACAGTTATTCTGCATTCTGACACCTGTTGTAATAGGTGACAGAAAATATGATTCAGCACTACAGGTTCAGAATTCTGGGGGCAGCAAAACAAACTATTATTGTTTTAATTCAGAGGTCAGTCAGGAACTGGCCTTTTTCTATCATTCCGTGAGCAACCACTGCCTGATTTTATGCTGCATACACCATGAGTCTGTGAACAGCAGCCCACAGTGAAAAGAGTCGGTTTTCTGAATGAGAGGTTGGAGGTGTGCAGCCTGCAGCTCCTCATCGAACAGCTCACTGTGGCTGCTCCTTTGTGAACAATAGCAGTGAAGCTAAGCTTACTGACAAACGCGTTGCATTTCCTGTGTCGGGTTGTTGGAACTGAAGTGAGTGGAAGTGAAGTGCTGGGCTGATTTGGACTGAGAGAGTCACTGAAGGTACGTTAGGGAGGGTGAGGGGAGGGAGAAGCTGTGTCGTTCGTGTGTCAGTTTGTCGGGTTTATATAGTGTTGGGGGGCCATGACTCCAGCACTTCACCGAGCCATGTTTCAGGTCCGCCCAAAAAATCCTGAATGCAGAAATGGTGAACAACAGTTTAACAGTTCACAATTCAGTGCTACATACTGTAGTTGTCAGTCTTTTCACATTTTCAGCAACTATGCTCTGACTAGTATAATACATTCAGAAGAAAAACTCATAAGCTTGACAGACTGGATGTGGGCCACCAGTTCACAATGCCTGTCATGACATGAGTATTAGTTATTTGGAAGCCCCTCTCACCATCCAGTTAATCTGATAAAACCAAGCTTGATGGAGGTTCTGCAGATAAGCTGTGCTGCAACAGAGAAGAAATACCTAATTTCTAATGAATATGCCTTCTGAAGTTACCACAAATCATTTAACACAAATGTTTAAATGCTAAACTGTTAAAAATGTTTAAACCAACAAAGTTTAACTGTCGTTATTTGAAGAGCTTGTGGCTGCTCTGAGAGCCTGTGTCTTCTTCATGTCTTTAATTAAAGTTTGTGTAAAGGAAAAAGTTTTTCTTTGAAACACATTCTATATGTCAGAACATAGCTGCTGATAATTTGAAAAGACTGAGAACTATGTAGTACTGAATTCTGGTGTTAGACAGGTTGACTGCTGCTCACAATTTCTGTGTTCAGGATTTTTTGACGGACCTGAAACATGACCCTAACGGTCACTTACTAACGTATCTTCAGGTGTTCTCTCAGTCCAAATTAGCCCAGCAGTTCATTTCAGCTCACTTCAGTTCCAACAACCAGACTGAGAAGAAAAAAGTACCACCCTGTCACCGTCCTCTGGCTCTGGTGGCTCAAACATGTCTGGACATGTCCAATAAAGCTGCTAGATAGAGTGCCCATCTTTGAGGTGGTTTTCATGTCGTAGTGGTGTTTGCCACTGAGACAGAGGAACGGACACGCCCCCAGTGTTTCAGAGCAGAGAAAACTGCTTTTTCATGATTTTGAGACCTAAATTTGTATACTTTGTGATTTTTTAATCATTCAAATTTGTCTGGCTGGTTAATAACACGTGTCTGTGGTGTGACGAAATCAGAACACACATTTATTGTTGATTTACATAGTCTTTAATGGTCAGCTTGACCAGCCCCAGCTGGAATTTCCTCGCAGTTTGCTGTAACCGGTGGTTGACTCAGCCAGGGTTCTGACCTTTGACACCACTTCATCTTCATAAACAGATGTTTATAAATATTTTCATGAAAGATAAAGGAAGGACGGTACTTCGAAAAACTTTTAAAAGGGGTCATAAGAAACCAAAAGCATTCAGAATGAGTTGCTTACATGAGATAAATTTGAATGTGCTTTTTACACAGTTCTCAGGGTTTACTCAATGCTAGAGAAGCTATTAGCTGGACAGTTACCTGACGCCCTCGACCTGATAACCCTGTTCCCACAATCTATCTGTGTTAATGATCAACTCTGTCTTCTCATCTCTCTCCTTCATTGGGTCAGGTTTGCAAGCAAGATTTTAACATCCTGGGTCTGTGAACCCCCCAATTTTGTATTTATTATCTTGTTTTTTCTTGCCTTTGTCCTGCCTGATTCCATCTTTCTAACCCCTGTCCTCTTTTCTGTCTCCAGGAGATGTTAAAATGCAGTAAGGGCGAGGGCACGGCTGAGCTGGAGGAGGCTTTAGCCACCATGCTGGACATCATCAAGTCTGTCAACGACTCCATGCACCAGATAGCCATCACTGGCTTTGAGGTCAGTATGTAGAATGAATTCATCCTCATCCTCCTCTTTATGTACACTGCAAAGTCTTCATGACTTTATTCAACTTTAGGGCAGGCTGGTTGTTTTAACTCAGGTTGTTGTTTGGTGCAGTGGCTGCAATATACATTAGGTCATAAACCCCACCCCCTCCATCGGCCAAGTTCTGTCAATTTAGATAGTTATTATCAGGCTGTTTAATTTTCTGATAAGTATTATCAGGTTTTAAAGTTACCTGATGCTATGAAAGGGCGTTTCACATCATTATTGACAGCTGAGCCTGGCTCATGATTGAGTTCGCCGGCTTGACCTCGAAATACTGCGCAGACTCTGGCTTCATATGACATCAGTGCAAGATGCCAGCGCTCGTATCTGCCATGATTTGGCTTCACTTTTGCACAGTGGGAAGTGGAGATATGCTGTCCAACTTTATACAGTCAATGAAATTGACACTGGTCTTCATCATGGTTTGCATTATTTTAATGTTGATCAAAGACAAAGTCATGACTCCTCTGAAATACATATATGAGAGACACGTAACAAACATCCATCGTAACTTTCCTTAAAATGCATGCTGAGAAGTATGCTGTTAAGCTAACAATGATTCTATTCAACATATTGTTGTGAGTTAAGAGAACAGTCAAACACATGGTCCAGAAGAATATGGTCCAAACTTCCATTAATTCAAAAGAAAAACAAAGAAAGTTGGATGTTATGTTAGTTGAATTAATGCTAAGCTAATAGAGAAAAAAATTGACAATAGGCATCTTTTGTGTTAAAGTTCCCATGAAACAGCCAATGGAGTGCTTATTGGTTATGTTTCCTGTAAAACAGGAAGTTAGGTAGGAACTTGATGCGGACATTGATTGGTGTTTACAGCAGCCAATCACGCTTTGTAAGGAGGGATGAAGAATGGGGGCCAGTTTGATGGGCTACAGTAATGACACTGTGTTCTTGCCAGGCTTGGTCCCAGCACCCTGGGGCTAACTGAGCTAAAGACAGTTAGCCATGGCTAACTGAGCCAAAGTAACTTAGCTAACCGCTAACTGCTGTTAGCTCGGTTTGCCCTAGGCCCAAGAAGAACACCACTGAGGAACAAATTCGGTGCTCTATTGCCGGTCGGTCTCAGAGGCTGTGTTCATCCTGTTGACCAGTCGTGTTCACTGGGAGGCTACTGAGCCTGGTTCTGTTGCCTGCTAACCACAGCTAATAGTTACAGTTAGCTACTTCTAGCCACAAGTAAGCAAAAGCCATCTGCCCATCAAGAAACTCTGTAATTAAATAACAGAGCATTGAAGCAGAGCAGCTGGAGGGCCTCAGAGGGGAAGAGGGGAAAATATTTTCCCCATAAAATATGATCCAGTTTCACCCAAATCAGTGAATAAAGTTATAAAGGGGTGTTTTTGTACAGTGAGGCCTGCTTGATTGTCATTGTTTGTCTAGATACTGGTGTATATGTGACATCTCGATCAATATGGGACAAAAAAACACTTAAACATCAATTTTTGGGAACTTTAAGCAGAGATTTCCAAAATGCTCTCGTCATACATACAATACAAACACACATTCTACATACAATAGAACAGACAAATATTTGGTCAGTTTTTGTAACATTAATTAATAAACATCAGATTGCTATAATGTGTATCCACACACTTGGCAGCCGTCTCAGCTCAGCTTCTTTGTGTTTTCAGTGAAGAGGCAGTGAACAGTAGCAGTTTATTGTAGCTTTACCTTCCATCTTACTTTAAAGAGAACAGAGCTGGCTCAGTCACACTTCATCTACACGCTGACTCCACACGCATGTGATCAAAGTTTGAAAATGGCTGGTAACACTTCCTTGATAAGATATATTCAAATGGAAATAGTCTTGATGTGTCAAATATTCTCAAAACCGCACTTCTGTTTCTAACAATGCATCATAATAATGAGGAATAGTAGGGGGTTTCCTAGTTGTCCTAGAAAATACTGAAAAAGTCAGCCCACCTGCCCTGATAACTGATTAACCAAACACTCTGAGGGGTGACCCAACATTGGTAAGAAGGTCAGGGGGTTGAGACCGTATTTTGTTAATAAGTCACTTAAAGCTGGGAGATATTTGAAGAAGTGCTTGTGATTTTTTGGATTCTTCTGTGAATTCATCTCATTCTTTGTTGCCCCTCTAAGACTGTGTTCAGGGGAAGTAGTGATGTGTATCTTTGTTACACAGTGACACACAGTTTGTCATTATGGGATCAAAGTCTGTGGGATCACATTTTCTGTGTTTCCTGTGTGGATGCTTCTTCTCTGCTGAGAAATGAATCAGCTGTGTGACAGCGCTGTGGTTAAAGTTTGGTTAAGTATTGGTAGAGAAATGATTTGGTTAGTTTTAGGGAAAGATTATGAACAGGCTTGTGTCAGTAATGGATTACATAATCCAATCTGATCTTAATCTTAATTACATCTAATCTGGATACAAAAAAGGTAACAGTATTCCATTATAGTTACAAATAAAGAAGATGTCATCAGATACATTTACAAATAAAGAATGATATTCTACCATGCACAGTGCACACACAGCTGCCAATTCATTATCATGGACTCTAGTGTAAATTCTAACTTTTTAATTAGTCTTTAAATCAATCAATCAATCAATAAATTGTGCACAACAAAGAAAGGAATTATTAAGGAATGTTATTAATCGACTATTAAATTAATCTGCATTTATTTTGATAACTGATTAATTGTTTTGAGTCATTTGTAAAGGACAAGAAGTCCAAATTCTGATTCCAGCTTCTTAAATGTGAATATTTTCTGGTTTCTTTACTCCTCTCTGACAGTAAACTGAATATCTTTGAGTTGTGGACAAAACAAAGACATTTGAGGACGTCATCTTGGACTTTGATCGACGTTTTTCACAGTTTTCTGACATTTTTTAGTAATCCAAAAGTAACAAAGTAATCGAGTCACATTACTTTAATATTATGATACTTGGATTATGTTACTGACTACATTTTTGAACCGACACTTAGTAACTGTATCACAATACATTTTTAAAGTAAACCTCCCAGCCTTGATTTTGATCAGGCCTGACTTGGTCGACTTGGTTAAGATTAGACAATCTTTATCGTCATTGTTACAATGATAAACACTTGGTTATGGTTAAGGAAATGTTGCAGACATGGTTTCAGCATGTTGCGATGCTGGTACCGGTATCAGAAATGCCTCTGATACAACCTAAAATACTGGATCTGTTATCCTCAACTACATGAGTCTGTGTATCTGATATCACATAATTCATCAGCCTGAAACAGAAACTAGCTACTTCCAAGCAGCATCCTTCTTTTTTTAACCTGAGTCAGGCCATACAACAATGACCGAAATTATATCACATCCATACAGGACAGGCAGTATACAGCTGTAACACTAATATAAATATTTTAATGCACTGATACTGGATTGGTACTCTGTATCCATCAACATGCAAATTTGATATGTTGCTCTGCTATTGTAATTGTATTGGGAAGGAAAAACTGGTGACAGAAAACAAACCGGTGTGAATATAAGACATTTCTTTCTCTACATTAGTTTGAGAAAAGTAGGACTCATGAAGTCAAATGTAAGGCATTCACTGGATGTGTTCACAACAGCATATACTGGGCTTCAAGCAAGAAGGTTTGAGTCATCCTGTCTGAAATTTCTCTTTATTTTTCTTAGTGATTTCCTCATACGAAGGTTCCAAGGAGGATTAAAAAAACCTCCCTTAACTTGATGAATTGAGCATTATCAGCGCCCCTGAATTGCTTTTCTGTACAAGGCCCGTTCTGCTCTGTCTCATTTTCAAAAGTATGACTGAGGAGGAAAAAAGAACAACTTCACCCCGTGGAGATTGAAAACCAGCTGTCACAAATTTAGCAAATTTAAGTCTAACGAGTTTAGTCGTGTCAACAGTTGTCACTGCTGTGTCATCACAGAGCTGCTGTGACAGAATAAAGAAGCAAATTATACTCATTATACTGCAAAATATTTTGCTTTTGTCTTTTTTATGGATCACGGTTTTTATTTTATTTCACTTTAACCCTACCTGATGTTCTACAGCAACAAATTTGAGGCAGGACGGTGCACATTAAATGAAAACTGCTCTGACGCTGTGACTGTGTGTGTTGCTGTTCACAGGGGAACCTGAGTGAACTTGGGAAGCTGCTGATGCAGGGATCCTTTAATGTGTGGACCGACCACAAGAAAGGCCACAGCAAGGTACAACCCCGCACATCATTACCGTCCCCACGCTATCACAGGTCTTAAACTGAAAAAAAAACCCCGCAGCGTTTCAGCATCAGTCAAACAGGTCAGCTTTGAAGAAGTGCACCAGTGTTGTTTTACTTTTCTAACTACAAATAATGTACAATTTTCGGACCATTTTCAGCTGCACGCTGCACAGTTTTAGTTTTTTTGGGATGTTTTCCCTACCATTACAGACAGCCTGTTAGTCAACAAAGCCTGTCAGATCTCATGGAGAAAAAACTAATTAAAGGGATAGTTCACCCAAAAATGAAAATTCAGTCATTATCTACTCACCCTCATGCTGATTGAAGGTCAGGTTTAGTTTTTAAGTCCACAAAACACTGCTGGAACGTGGCTCCAAGCTAAGGATCTACAGTGAAGTTTCAGGTTAAAAACATGTTTTTGGGGCAACGTGGCATGTTGGAGCTTTAGGAGACTTGGATTGCACCAGACAAGCAGTATGGAGGCATTTTATGTTTTTTTATTCTTTTCCATTCACGTTTGAAAACTGGTCACTATTCACTTCCATTGTTTGAGAGATTCTGCAACACTGTTTTCCTGTGAAACTCCAGCAGTATTTTGTGAACTAAAAAACTAAACCTAACCTTCAATCAGCATGAGGGAGAGGAGATAATGACTGAATTTTCATTTTGGGGTGAACTATCCCTTTAATAAAACTTGCGTTCAGAATGCATGAAGAAATGAAATCTCACCTGGAAGAAAACATGAATGCCTTTAGTCCTATTTAGAACAAACAGTGGTGGTGTACTTCAGCCTCTTGTGGCAAAAATGAGTATTACAACAACAAACACTAGATGTTTTTTTTTTTTTTTTCTCTGTACTCACGGCCTCAGTTGTTTGCAGTAATAAAACTAAGTTATCACACTTCATTTGACAACAGTTGAGTTGTGGATGGACAGATGTTCAGATACAGTGACTGACTGCTGACCTGATTCCAGGTGAAGGACCTGGCCAGGTTTAAGCCCATGCAGAGGCACCTGTTCCTGTATGACAAGATGCTGCTGTTCTGCAAGAAACGAGAGGAGACCACAGACGGACACGAGAAGACCCCGTCCTACAGCTTCAAACACTCGCTGAAGGTCAGATACACATGCTGCTGTGTGTGCTGGTTCCATACTCAACCAACCTTGAGACCTAAAAAGTAGGGAAGATTTCTGGTCCAAGAATTTGAGTTTCAGAGGCTCTGATTCCTGCATTTTGATGACTTTTAAAGAATTAAAAAAAAAAAAAAAGCAAAATAGAAAGTACACTGCAACAGCATTTTTATTTTTAAATACTTTTGATTTTAATTCTCAGGAAAAAAGACAGTAAGTTGCACCCTTGCCATGAACTTGAGTAAATCTCTGGCATAAACTAATATTCAGCAGTTTTCTTTCATGCCCTCATTTTTTTGCCCTGTGCCCCTTAAATAAAACTGGCATGGTATTTTCTACAAAATACATGCCCTTTTTGTTCAAAGCTTTCCTTAAGAAATGAAGGAATTCTTCTTTACAGTCTGGTTTTGTGCAGCTGTATTGTTGCCTGGTCCCCAGTAGGAGTTACACACACTGTACAGTGGCAGAAACAGGTTTTGATAATGACATGGGGAAAAACGTTGTGGAACTTGTTGTGAGAAATCTATGAGAACTGTCATCCTGAGGGGAAATAGGGAGAGAGCAATGAAGAAGAGGGGTCTTCTGGGAAAATCTGGTTGGCAAGTATGACTGGTTCTTTTTGTTTATTTTGTGTGACTCCTCTCAGTTTGGCAAAGATCCATAACAGCAACAGCTAAAGTAGAAATTTGTCTCTCAGCTAAATATCAAACGTCCATTCCCTCATTTGAAGGGTTTCTGCAAGCTAAACTATTTTCAGTTGAACTAAACTGGTAATGACTGTTAATGAAAGGGTCCCTGATGAGTTTTTGACCTCTAGTAGCCTCTAGAGCTGTTGCTCTTCAGTACCCTGTTTGCTTTATCTTGTGCTTGCGCATGGGCAACACAGTGTACATTTCCAACAAGTGATTTCACACAACACGTCCTCATACCTGAATGACAGAATAGGTCGACTGCCAAAGACGGATGTATATGACCACTGGCACACTGGACCTTAAGTGTGTGATTCTAGGATGAACAGACGTCCTGAAAAATTCAGGACAGTCTCGAATTACACACAGTTGTCCTGAATCCCAAATCCTGTTCTTCTCGCCCGTAAATGAACCGTTATAGATGATGAATTTGAGAAAATATTCTGATAAAATCAGTTATAGAGGCAGTAAGTCATCAGTCCTGTTAGTTTTTGTATAATATTTCAGGATTATTGATGTGTTTTCTCTGGTCTGTTGCTCTGAGTCAGCTATCATAAATAATAAATCACCGATGTCATTGGACCTGTTTTAAACCAGATGATGTTGAGTGCAGTCGCCACTGCAGGAAGATGTTGTGATAAGAGAAAATATCTGATAAAATGTGTTTGTAAGCTCCTACAGCTACAATCTTAGCAGCTAAAGCAGTAACTGTAACTCAGCTGTTACCTGTGCTTCAAATCATCCTCAGAGTCTGTGACTGATCCTCATAATACTCATGAAATGATTCTATTTTAATCCTTCTGACATGACACACTCACCCCAAACTCTCCGTCTGGTATTTCATCTATTCTCCTCTGGTCACCCAACATAAGTCACATGTAAAGCTGCACAATTTGATTTTTAAAAAAAGGTCATATTCATACTGTCATTAAAGTTAACCTCATTAAAACATTTTTCCTTTTACAAATAAATTGCACTTTGTTCTGGTTCTGCGATTTGAAGATTGCACTTGGCCGTATTGTGATTTTATTGCAATTGTGATTAATTGTGCAGCCCTAGTCACGTGACATTAAACACACAGTTAATATTGTGTAACAGCAGCAGTTTGGTAAGGTTTAGGCTTGCTAAACTGCTTGGTTAGGTTTGGGAAAAGATTGTGCATGGTTTGGGTAAAAATAAATTTGTTATGTGTATCATGTGACAGAAGGGATGTAAGTCACATGATGAAACTAATGGAATGTAAAATGTTAAGTCAGCGCTGACTTTTGGTTTCACAGGGGACATGAACTCTGGTCTCCTGGGTGAAAGTGCTGTGTTTGTTTGAGCCGTCCATCCACCCCTCCCCACCCTCCTCCATACACAGACTCATATACAACTACAACTACTAGAAGCCTTAATTACAATGGCTACTAGAGGTCAATGCCTCACAAATAAAGAAATTATACTTAGAAACAGACTTTGCAAATGTTTTCTGATAAAAGGGAAAGCAAACTGGAAACACATTTGTTAGATCTTAAGCTTAAGGCTTTGTGTTTTGGACCAACTAACAGAACATACAGTAAAAAACATAAAGCATGAGTGTAACAGTGAGCTATGAAGCCATTAACAGAGGAAGAAGAAATAAACAATATGCTAAATGAAATTGCTATTGCTATATTATCAATTATAAAACATCGAAGCAGATTCATTTAGTAGTCGATTAACAATGGATTCATTGTTGCAGTATTTTGTTTGTTGTTTGGTTTATTGGTGCGTCCAGCTGTGCCTTCCTTTACTGAATGATTGATTTAAAGACAATGTAACAGAATAGTTACTTTTTTGTATCCAGATTACATAATCCTGTTACGTGGTCTCCCAAGCCTGTATACTATCATTGTATGAAGTTGTTATAACACATGTGTTAGCAACAGTTACTTAAATACAGCAGGCAGAGCAACATCAGCATTCACTTGGAGTTGTGCTTCTGTCCACGTTCATTTTATTCTCCTGAGAACAAAGTATCTGTCTCCTCAGCTGCTAAATCTTAGACTGTCTTGCCCAGTTAGTCCCTGATGTTGTCTGTCTGGTGTTTGGTGCCGGGCAGTAAGCATAAAGTTGTGTTTTTGTTGGTGCACAGAGTGTTTTCTCTGAACACAGCTGGGTGCTGCTGCTGGAAACGAGGTTAATTAGAGCAACTAAAACCAAAACAGTGAACTCATCAGGCCTCGTCCTAACAGCGTCATGGAGCTAAAGGACGGTTCTCACCACACTGAAATGTTCTCGCTCACTAGTTGGCATGTAAACAAATGTTGTTCTTAAGCAGCAGTGGATTGCTGACATTTCTCCATGTGAAGCCCCGGGGAGCTGGAGCTGTCGTTGATAAATGTGCTGTACGGCTGCTCAACTTCCACCCATACAAGTCCACAGAAAGCCAGTCGCAAAGGAAGCCAAGAATGAAAGAAATTCACTCTTTTTTTTCAGCTGAATGTATGATGCTTGTGTTGTAATGAACAGGAGCAGGACTGAGGACCTCATGTGAAATAGTGATGGAATGCTGCAGTGATGAAACTGCTGAATGATTATTAAAGCTTCTTTAAACAGACATACCTGCCATTTGAACTGTCCAGTTCATAGACAAACAATCCAGGTTTTATATGAAGGTGAATCTAACAGGATTACTTCATTTAGATACAAAAAAGGTAACAAATAAAAAGAGACATAATCAGATTACAGATACATTTAGTAAAAATGTGGATTATTAGTAGGATTATGGTTTTAAAATTATTAGTGCACACACAGCTGACAATTCATTATCATGACCTCGAGTGAATAAATGCTTCACTGGGTACAACTTTCACTATTTTTTGCCTTTAAATCAGTCAATCAAAAAATAAATTGTGTACAACAAAGGACACAACAGCTGGGCAAACTAATAAACCTAATAAGAAACATAAAACTCTCAGTCCTGCAGTCATTAGTCGACTATTAATCAACTATTAACTGACTATTAAATGAATCTACATCTACTTTGATAATCAGTTCATTTTAAGTCATTTCTTGATTTAAAAATAAGTCCAAATTCTCTGATCTCAGCTTCTTAAATATGAATATTTTCTGCTTTCTTTACTCCTCTCTGACAGTAAACTGAATATCTTTGAGTTGTGGACAAAACAAGACATTTGAGGACGTCATCTTGGAAATTTATTTTAACATTTTTCACCATTTTCTGACATTTTATGGACCAAACAACTAATCAATTAATTGAGAAAATAACTGGCAGATTAATCGATGATGAAAAGAATAAATAAATAGTTGCAGCCCTAAAAACACTGTATGAGGCTCAACAATGTCATCATATTTTATATTGAGGTAATCCAGAAGTAACAGAAAATAATCAAGTTACACTACTTTAATATTGTGATGCTTGGATTATGTTACTGACTACATTTTTGAACAGGTAATTAGTAACTGTAGCAGAATACCTTTTCAAAGTAACCCTTCAAACCCCTCACACAATGTTAATCTAAGGCTTTACACTTACAGCATATCATTAAGACAGCTTATTTTAAGTTTAAATGGCTTTAAACATGTAACAAAGACCACAGGATATTCATTGAAACTATTAATTTTCTTCAATATTGTTGAAAAAGTCACAAATAATCAAGTTGGATTACTTGGTTTTGATCCTTTAATGGAATTCTCTGGCAATAAGAAAAATATATTGCCAGCCTGTAAGTGGAGCCATGTAAGCCCCCCCCCGCCATGCCATGGTTTTGTTGCGTCTCACAGCGTCTCTGTCCTCCTGTCTGTGTCCAGATGAGCGCCGTAGGGATCACAGAGAACGTCAAAGGTGACAGCAAGAAGTTTGAAGTGTGGTACAACGGCAGAGAGGAGGTTTACATCATCCAGGTATGTAGACGCTGACTGATCATCCAGGTTGATTTTTTTACTTTGAAACAGTGCTGGAAAGTAACTAATTACATTTACTCAAGACGATATGCTTCTACTTGAGTATGTCTGTTTCACTACTATTTTTCTACTTATTTATTCTTCAACTATGGTGGGAAATATATTT
This sequence comes from Lutjanus campechanus, assembly GCA_027495735.1. Taxonomy (NCBI): domain Eukaryota; kingdom Metazoa; phylum Chordata; class Actinopteri; order Lutjaniformes; family Lutjanidae; genus Lutjanus; species Lutjanus campechanus. The sequence continues at coordinate 2,938 of JAJHUR010116163.1, read as the reverse complement.
AATAAAAGATCAAACTCTTGGTGATTAAACCTTATAACGAGCCGACCTGGTGATTACATTTTTAATTAAATGTAGACATCAACTCTGTCAGGTGGAAGTTTTTAAAAGTGTCTCAGAGTTCTCTTAATGTTAATCAAAATACTCATTTTTAAACCAGAATTCTTATTTAGCTTTGATTTGAAAGTTTACCAGTGCTTGAGCAGTATTCCTGCCTTTTTTTAAACCAGGAAGTGAGACAGGGGTCCTGAGGGTATAGCTGACCCTTTTTATGCCTGATTAAATCATGTTTTTGTAAAAATCCGTTGACAGAAATCTGGGACACAACTTTAAAGCGCCAACTTTTCATTAAAAAAAACTAAATTTTAAAACAAAGATGATTATAACAGCACATTTTTACACCTGTGATATCAGTTGGTAATGATAGTTTTAGACGTTGTGAACTCTTGTCTGGGACAAGGCTGTTTAGTAATTACAAAAATGAAAGCAAACCAAAATATTTCATAAATTACATAGATTTCATATGTAAACCCTTGAGAAGGGTAAATTTTCACCAAAAAAATATTTTTTTAAATAATTAAAACTGTTGGTATCAATTTTTCAATTTTCAAAGTTTTTTGTTGAGTAGGATACGGTCTGTCCCAATTCTCAAGAATGGGTGAAACATATAAATATTGAACCTTATAAATAAATGATAAATATTGAATCTTATCATAGATACTTGAGGCAGTCAGTGATCTGTTCCACAGTCCTCCTCTTGGGGGCAGTGTTGCACCACACAGCTGCTCCACTAAACAGTTTCTCTCTCAGAAAAACAGCTTTATTGTTAAGAGGCTTTTATTGTATATGTTGCTTCATTTTGTGTGTGTGTGTGTGTGTGTGTGTGTGTGTGTGGTATGTGTGTATGTTTCTTCCTCAGGCTCCTTCCATGGATGTGAAAAATATGTGGGTGTCGGAGATTCGTAAAGTTCTTACAGGCCAGCTTGAGGCGTGCAGAGGTACACACACACACACACACACACACACACACACACACACACACACACACACTTGAGAACATCTCCCTCCTTGTGTAAGTT
>JAJHUR010116161.1:0-16260 GCA_027495735.1 Lutjanus campechanus | reverse complement strand
AGACAGGTGTGTGTATGTGTGTGTGTGTGTGTGTGTGTGTGTGAACATGTATTACTCATGTTGTGGGGACATTACTCTGTTGAGACAGGCACATTGTGGGGACTCTGCATCCTTATGGGGACATTAGCTTGTTTACACAGTCACATTGTGGGGACCCACCATCCTCACAGGGCCATAAACATGTTGAGACAGTCACCTTGTGGGAACTCTGCATCCTTTTGGGAACATAAAACCTACAGAGACAGTCACGCTGTGGGAACTTTGCTTTCTTTTTGGGACATAAGCCTGTTAAGACAGTCAAATTGCGGGGACAAGCTATCCTTATCGGGACACACAAGTTAAAACATAAAATTTTAGGGTGAAGACTTGGTTTAAGGTGCTCCTGTGTGTGTGCACCACTTCTCAACAGATGAGACCAAAGTCAATTTCATTAGGGATCATGAATACAATGAAGAGCTCTTAGCACACACACACACTCTTACACACACACACACACACACCATAGATTTCATTAAGGAAATGCCTTTTTCCTCTCCCTCTGTTCCCTCTATCATCAAAGAGCTACTTGAACATTTAGGACCCCGGCTCATTACTCGTCCTCAACGCACATTTGTAATGTTGGTTTCAGTGAGAAATACTAACAGGGTTAACAAGCCGCTTCTATCTTCCTCTCTTTCTTCCTCTCTGCGTCCTTCCCTCCTTCTCTTCATCTCCCCTCCCTTTGTCCAGCCGTGTAATTAACTAGATGTTTAACAGCTGAGGTTGGACAGGGCACTGCTGTGTCTGGACACACATGCACACACAGACGCACACACACAGTGGGAGAAAGAGGTCTGTGTCTGCGAGGGAAGAGAAAGGACAAGGGGCAGTCATGAAGCGCAGAGAAGAGGAAAAGGAGAACGGAAGGGAGAAATCTCAAGAGGGAAAGGAGAGAAAAGGAAACAGGGTAAAAATGAAGACTTTAAGGAGGAATTACTAGAAAAAGAAAAGGAGTAAATGAAAGGAAAGGCAGGTGAGAAAAGGGAAGGGAATCAGAAAAAATATCTAGAATAAAATACAGGTGCAAAATTGGATGATGAGCAAAAATCTATTTTATAAATGCATGCCAAAGGAAAGAAGGAAGTGGGTAAGGAAGTCAAACAAAGACATTGGGGGGAAAAAAAGAATACAGGACAATTTTGAAAAATGAAACATGGTTCAGAGAAAAGGATTGGATGTGGTTGTATTTTTCCCGGTTTGCTTGACCCAAAGGTGTGACCGTTGTTTGAACCCAGCGTGGTATTAATCACTGCAGCACTCCAGCCAAAGCTCATTACTCCCCTTTGTTCACTTTTATTACCTTGTCCTCCTCTACACACTCCCGACACACTCCTTTGCACACACGCTAAGCATCTTTCTCTCTATTCCACTATGCCTCCCACCTTCATCCCACCTCATCTGTCTCCGCCGCCATTACCAACTTCTGCCTTCATCGCGACCCAAAGAAGGTTCATATCTGCTTCTTTAAGAGGCAGGATGTCCCAGTATTTACCTCGATCAACCTTGTTTGAGTTGTCAAGTCCAGTTCATTAGGAGGTTTCATAATATCAGTCCCATGTTTGAACATTACACAGTTTTAAATCTTGAGACACTGCACCGCAGGGTTGCCTTGAGGCTTCACTTAATTATAACGGGAGTGAAGGAGAAAAGTCTGGTACGGTAGTATAAAGAGGGACAAAGTCTGTGTGCAGGGGAGGAGGTTAGAGTGGAGGGATGAACCAAGCAAACTAAGAACTTCCACCCAAACCAGGGTTCGGGTCCAGCGTGAAACTAAAAAGCAATTTTTACTTATTTTAAATGTCAAGTTATTGAAGTCACATTACGTATATGATTGAACACCACGTGACTAACTTATGTCAATTGACATAATGTAACATTTTAACACAAAACGTGATCTTTTCCTTAACCTGATCAAGTAGTTTTGGTCTCTAACCCTAACCAAACTGGGACTGCATCAACCACATGTTTAAAGTGACATGAATTAGGTAATGTGACTTGTCTTCCATATTTAAAGCCCACCTCCAGTCATATGTTTAGTACGACCCCCTTGATTGGTTCACTAGGTTTATGACATCATATACCCAGTCTAACTGATTCCGTTTTATGAGACTGCCCTTGCTCACTCCAGTTTCAAAACAAGAAATGCTCAGACGTGGTGTTTTCTTCTTATTTTGCTCCTGATATGTCTTGTAGCACATGAATATAAATGCAATTTTCACAAGAGGGTGTCTTTCAGATAAGCCTCCAAAGTATGCACCGTTTTTTTTTTTCCAGGATGCAAAGGCATGACCTGCCTTACTCTGTCTCTGATTAACCTAACCCAAACAAATCTCAGTCCTCATGCCTAAACCAACACAACCAACAAAGACAACAAGTACAAGCCAATAAAAGGCAGAATAAGGCAGGTCATGACTTTGCCAGCCTGGGATTGAAACTCTGCATCCAGCACACCTGTCATTTTGTGAGTCATTAGCAATCAACCTATTCTGTCATGCAGATACGAGGCCGTGTTGTTCACAGTGTTCCTACTCTTGGTCACTCCATTTGACTCCTCTTATACTCTGTTGAAAACGGCGTCCTTGGCAGCAACTTCTGACAAGCTAGCTAGGCATCCTCACAAGAAAAGTGACAAACATTGTTCGTTCAAAAGCCTTTTTCTTTACTTTAGAGGACTCGTTGGCACATTCGTGAGCATGTGTATAACTAAAAGTGTGACTGTGTGTACTTAGGTATGCATTTTTGCCTACAGTTGTGGAGTTAGGTGTGTGTCTGTGTGTGTGTGTGTGTGTGTGTGTGAGGGTTATAATGTCCTTGGTAATATCAGCGTTGGTTTGGTAATGAGCCTAATCCCAGGAGGATAGAGGAGACAGAGAGGTCCGAGGGAGGGACACGCAGGATGGTAAGGAAGGGGAAAAAGAGGGGATGTAACTCCAAAGTCAGAGCATGGGCAGCAAACTCATTAGGAAAAGTCACCTTTAACTTTCTTCCTCATCCCAACTTTCTCTATAGCGTTGTCAATGTGGAGTTACGTAACTCAAGGTGGCCTAGAGAGAGCGCACTTCAACAGAAAGGTCAAAGACATGATGCATGTCTTATTGCACTGTCCTTAAGCAAGACACGCGACCTGTTCCCGCTTCCTCAATGTACATCACCCTGGAAAAGAGCATTACCTTAAACACCTGGAATATAAATGGAGAATTCAGTGACCGCTCATCTCCTCTTGAAGCGGCATGAATTGATATGTCACTTTAGGCCGCATATATTCCAAATAAACATGTTTTAAACTAATTGATTGGTGGATAATTTGAATGCAAATGGCAGCAATTAATGTTCAGCGCACTCATTGGAGAGTGGCAGTGCTGAGCAGGATGAAAATACGTATGATTGTCTCGCTTCCAAAGAGGTAAACTAATCAGTAACAAAAAAGCAGAATATTTTAATGACTCATAAGCTGTCAGTAACATCAAAGTGAGAGCCTTTATGTATTTTTTTTTAACTAATCATGCTGGGAGCAGCTATAAAAGCATATTTAATAAGCGCCTTTGTAAAACAGGTAGACACTGCTTTTGTAGCCGAGTCTCTTTCATCTTATAGTCTGGGCTCTCTGCTAATAAGTTCCAGAAAGTGAGAAACTGGACAAATGGAAACATAAAAAAGTTCCAGATGCCCCACTGTCGCCTTTTTTTTCTCTTTTTTTCTTCTCACTTTTATGGCTTTGAATTTAGTGAACCCAGACTACAAAAAGAGAACTGGTGGAATTTAAAAAGCTGGTTACATAAGAAGTTATTTGAAATTCTTATATTATGACACCATACAAAATACAGGAATTTAGTGGAATGAACTAATCTTTTCTGATTAACTTTATGTAAATATGTAAGTTTTATTTTTCTCAGGTTGTTTGTTGTGTTTGTGTGACTGAAGAGTTGCTGGTTCACTCAATATCTTAAACTTATTGAACATGATTTCTCAGGTACAGCTGAACTAATATTAAGTCATTTGACTAGAAAAGTGTTTTGAATTTACAAAATTACCTCAACTTGTCTTTTCAAATTCAGTCAACTTAAAATTTTAAAGAATCAGAATCAGTAATACTTTACTGATCCATGGGGGGAAATTGCTCCGATACAAGATTAGAAAAATAATTACAAGAATAGAAAATAAGAAATCTACATGTAAAAATATATACATTCTACTACACTATATTAAAGAGATAATATAACAGTAATAACAGAAGTATGTAAAGAAATATGTGCCTTAATCTACAATATAAACCGGCAATATGTAAATATATGAACAGTAATAAATATAAAAATATAAGATGAAACAGAAACAACAGATCTGAAATGTAAAAATTATGTACAAATATGCGCATCATGCTATAATCATATATAACAGTGTAATAACAATGCTGTATGTATTGCACAGGTGAATTATTGGACAGAATCATTGTGATGGTAGTCAGTACATAGAAGCAGCCAAAACAAATAGTTTTTTTTACAGTGTATAGACCCACATTTGTTGTATTTTTTGTTTGGGTTTGATTAAGGTGTGGCATGTTTGATCTGCCACATCTCAGTTGCAGCAAATGAAAAAAAAAAGTGGATTGTTAGAGGGTTAATCAAAGTTTCTCACCCTTAAGTGCGGCCACTCCCTCAGTGAGAAGTCTGTTTGGACACACTAACTTCCAGAGTGCAGAGGTCGCCGAATGAGAGCAGAAACCTGCAGGCAAGCAGACTAGATGAGAATCTCCAGTCACCTGCTCCAGTCTGCAGTCCCCTCTGTGCCAGCTGACCTGAATCCCACTCCAACTGCCCTCTGCCCCGAGCTGTAGGGCAGTGCACGCTCACCGCTTCTAGCCCCCCCACCCCCCACCCCCAAATCTCCTCCCCTCTTGCTCTGCCACAGTCTTTCACTCATCACAACTGATACGGCGGTCCTGGGCATGTAGCAGTTTTAGAATAAAGTGGGGGTTTTTTTGTTGTTTTTTTGTTGTTTTTTTTTTTTTTTAGTGAATGTGTGAGTCAGTGTGAGTTCGTCTTTGCTGTTGTTGAGGAAGCCAGAGAAATCATAAGAACCAGAAAAACAAGGGGACAAAAGGTCACACTCACATCAATAAAAGTTTCAGAGTGTGTGCAAGTGTTCATGTGGGAGCAACAGAGGGGACTGCTAAAACAAATGACCTTTGGACAGTAACAACTGGGATACAAGTTCTTCACACACACACACACACACACACACACACACACACACACACGCACAGTTTTGAAAGTCGGGAAGAGCTCTGTAATTTGCAACTTCTCAGACACAAACAGAAATATCTAAATGTGGCGAACTGCACAAGTTAACACAAAGTATGATGAAAGTATTATTTGGGTTATGTTGGGTTTTCCAACAAAACAAGCTCCTGTAATGCTGTTTTGCTGTTGTTGTTGTTGTGGCAATGGCAGTGCATGTGGATGCTGCCATCAAACTTTGCTACTTTTCATTTTCAACCTGTTGTTTTTTTTCAGCTTTATTGCTGGAACAAACACCACCTGTGACAGAAATACCCTTGTTAACTTAACACTAGAACAGCCAAGGCAGTCATTTTGACCGTTCTCAAATTTATATGTGCAATAACTTTGTTGAATTTAAAAAATGTGTCTGTATTTTCATTTGAAATAGTTTTTATATGACTTATGCAAAAGGGGAAAAAAAGTGATAATTTTTTTGGCCAATCAATTAACTTTTCGGTTTTATTTTTGTACTCATTTCCAGCCTTTTCTCATAGACTTTGGTTATTTTTTGTGATGGTTCTGGGTGGAAATTTGTCATTATTAATATTGAAATAAGATGTTTCTAATGAATGTATGAAATACATTTAATTGTTTCTTGCTGTAGTCATTAGGTTTATTGCATGCGATGGCTGCATATTGATAATACTCAGCCACAGTTGATGGTCAATGTTCCCCAGAACTTTTAATGTGAAGATGTTGATCATATTATAATCATCATCATTTTTCTTTATTGTACACATGCATATATGTATATATAAATAACAGTATATATTATTTTATTTGGTTTTGTTTTATATTTTATCTTATGCAACCTTTAACAGTGAATTATCTGTATATATGATTTATGTGTGTGGCATGAAGGTACTACAACATTGTACAACCCTGTGTTGTGTCATGAAAATAAATGACTTTTGATACCTTGATTGGCTAAACATACCTCAAATTTGACCTTTAGTGTAAAATTCACAGGTTTAAGACTTTCGATGTCCCACTGAGAAGCTCGTCAAAGCTGATTTGTCTAAGCACTTGACTTTTAACCAAAAACCGCTTCCTCCTCTTAAGCAACAAAAGCACATACAGCGATGACAGACTGTCTTTTAATGAACCTTCTGTTCAAAAAAAAAAAAAAGATTAAGGAAACTCTGGTAGTGATTTGGCAGATAATAACCGCAGAGACTGTTGAGACTAAGGAAGGGGGGGGGGGAAGAGCGATGACGGAGTGAGTCTAGGCGACAGAAAAACAGAAAAGTTGTAGCAGACTAAACTGCTGTCAGGTGATGGATGAGCAGATGGAGGTCGGGAAATTAGAAAGAGAAAGATCCAGACAAGAAAAAAAGTACAGGGAGAAGGAGAAAACGATTTACTTGCTGCTACAAAGGGAGTGATGCTCATAACTCTGTAATTTTGTCAGTAGACTTAACACTGTAAGCACCAACAAAAGAGCCATCATTTAGTTGTGTACTGTAGTTACACCCACTTGAGTGCCGCACCATAACCAACTGGCATGATTTTGAGTTTCAGCCTGAATTGAGAACCAGATGAAAGTGCTGAAACTGTCATCTGTCATTTCAGTGGATGTTTTTTCAGCTGATGGCAACATTTAAAGTAAATTTTTAAGTGCTACGCTTGATGAAATGGGAAGTGGCTGCTTTTAGAAGAGGTAGGAGTGGTACAATTTTCTTGCTGTACGTTAGAGGAGACTTTCGCAGTAAAGGTGGAAGTATTCAGCCAGAATGTGACAGCTGTGTTCATTACAGTGACCAGTTGATGTCTGAGGATAATAACACGGCATGTGGATATTAAAATATAGCAAATAACGGTGGATTATACACAGGACAGTGTGTGGTGAGGATCCTCGGAACTGACGAAACGTAGAAAAAGGTGATCGGACAAGACAAAAATATGACTCAGTACATGAGTAAATATAATTCAGTGTCTATTTGCACCAGAATGAGAATAGTCATACAACAGCTATTCAGCTATTTACACCCATTGCCCTGCTTAAAGGGATAGTTCAGACCCCGACCACGGCTCTGAAATCAGTAGCCTACAGTGCTGTGTATTGATGAATCCATGGCGCTGTCCATGGTGCTGAAGTAGCAGACGGATTTAATTTCGCCTGTTTTGGTAATTCATACTATATTGTTACACAGTTATTTAAGAAAAATTGGATTGTAATCACAGTTTTGCCATTTTCATTCTGTCTTCATCCAGATCCTGGTGAACTCCATCATCCAGCCTGCCTTGCTGTATGAGAATGTGGTGGTGAGCAACGGGAGCCCCATCCTGAGAGATCTGCTCTTCAGCCCGGATCATCAGTACTTATATGCCCTCACTGATAAACAGGTATGACAAGCACACATGAACTCTTGAACATACAACGATTTACAGACTAGGCAAGGTTAGCAGTGCAGCCCATAATGTAGCCTGCAGTTGCCGTTGACAACCCCGAGGAAATGATGACTAAATATCAGTAGTCATTTATCTGTCTGGTGATTTTAGAGACGGACCCATTGAAACATGACATGATTTAAGTGCACGTATGTTTGCATTCATATACGCACACTGCTTCCACACTCAGATGCATTCTTACACCCTCACACACACTTTCATAGATATACATGTATTACCTACTGAGTGTTCACAAAAACACGCACACACCTCCTCACTACTGACAACAGAGTGAAGTGAGTGAGTGAAGTTTTAGAAAATAAAGACAGTGGAATAGCACCATAAAGACCTCATGAGGAGATGTGTCCTAAAACCACACACTGGGGGAGTGAGCAATCAGGCTAATTACATGTAGTAGGCTACCACATACAGCGCATGAATAGATATGCAAATCAAGCAATATTACATGCACATATATAGTAATAAGCGCTAATTAATATCATGAATATTAAAATCTGTCACATATAGGATGAAGCCCCATACCACCATTCCACCAGGGATACAGTGTGCGTGAAACCTTTGCATATTAATTAATATGAGAAAGAGTTATTTTTAAAGTGTGATGTTTCTAGTTTTACAAGACATTTTCACTGTAAAGGCCTGGTCACATTTAAAATGGAAATTTTTCTCGTCAGACTCAATTAACAGTGCTGATCCTTGAGTGTACAAGGAGCCAGAGCGTCCAAAATACAGAAGCAATTAAAGTTTATTAGCTGTGTTGCATCATCCACTTTTCTTTAACCACCTCTGTCAGACGGTGCTTTCAAATGTGTAGTGTGAAGGCTTCCTATAAACTCCCTCCGCTTGTGTTATTCATGACTGCCAAAGTGGAAAGTTCATGAGTTGTGACGTGTTTGCCGATGTTTTCAGAAATGGCGTAGGCCATGAGAGTTCATATTTTTGGTGGATTGTCAGTTATTATATTGCAAATTTAGTTTTTCTTCATAATTTTATAAGGAAAATGTTGATATTCCCAATGGCCTCATCTTTTTATTATGCTTTTGCATTCCTTGTACTACATTACCAGCACACCTTCTTTGCATCAGACAGTATTGGCATCCATGTTGCTATTACAGTAGCAGCAGTCTCTACAACCTAGCCACTTGAACGCCAAGCACATGGTGTACACGCCTTACCATGTCGTAATCACAGCCTCATGATTTCCAATTGAAGGCAGCAAGAATTTAAACTACTCATGGTTTGTAGACAGCTATGAAATAGTTTGAACTTTTTTTTCCATTAGCAAAGACGCTAAGAAACTTGCTAACTTTCAGTGAGCATAGAGTTTATTGTCTGTCTTCAGTAACTCTGTATTGAGTGGAATAGTGTAAAATCTCAAATGAAAAATACCAAATGGGAGGTACCAAATTAATCTAAGTGAGTTATTGCCACTGATGTGTGCTAGCATGGTCTCAGGTAGCCATTGTGTTACCAATTCGCTTGCCAGCTACCATAGGGCCCTATTTCAACAAGGCTACAGCTAGCCCTGTAAGTTTTCCCTTTGTCCCCAAGCTTGTAGAGTAAAATATTTTTGAGAATTTGTATACAAATTTTGTATGTACATTTTGTAATTTTAGTAACTCAAGTAATAAGCTACTAACTACCTTACAAAAATGCATGAACAAACAAACAAGAAATAGACCAAAAAAAGGTCATGAAAGCAAGTAAATTCAAATCCTTGCAAATCAAGATTTTAAAAAAAAATTTTTTTGATGATAGCGAATTACACTTAGCATTTTTGTGGTCTGTTTTTCATTTTAAATTACTTTGTCTGATTGACTCCTTATTTCCAATAGTGACCTCTTTGGTAGAGTAATATGTACAGTATATTCCTGCAGTCCTGGCATGTAGGTGTTGTTATCTTAAAATAACTTCATTTATAAGAGTTTGTTACTGCAGTTTGCAGAGTTCTTCTCCTTCGTTTACCTGGACGACTCTCTTATCTCATAACGGTTAATGACTGCGATGTGATAACCTTCAACAAGACTTCCCCTGTACGTGGACAGTAACTGCCATGTGAGTGCTGTGTAATTTACCAGCAATTACACATAATTGACTTCCATGTGTCTGAATAAGCGCAGAGAGGAAGTGGAATGTAATTGATGCCAATGGACAGCATTTCTGTTGATGCGACGGGGGAAATGAGGTCCCTGCGATCATGGACAGCAGTCGAAGAAGCTGAAATGTAGTTTACAGGAAGATACATAAGTACGGTCACAGTGATTTTGGAAAGACACAGACTGAAACACAGAATCGATATGCATGCAAGGAAAAAGAAAGATGATTCAGAATGGGATTAGAAGCAGTAAAATGTGTGTGAGTTCCGAGATCCACAATTTTGCAGTAAAATAAGGTTGAATTTTTGCATCACCAGCATGACAGAAATACTAGATATAGTAAGCTGAGTTGGAACCAAGTGATCATGTCATTGTTTTCCAAGTCCCAAGTAAGTCTGAAGTCTTTGCATTCTAAGTCCCAGGTCAAGATAGGCAAGTCCTGCATCAAGACTGACAAGTCCCAAGTCCTAAACTTTAAGTCTTAAACGAGTCGTAAAGCATTCTTCACCAAATGTAATGCAATTTCAACAACAGAGCGCCAACTTACCGTTCATTGTGCAACCTGAAACTAAAAACTAAATTATCTTTGGAGCTCAGTAACATAACGTTAGTTCTTCATGGTTCTCTCCTGCAACTTGATTGGATGCTGTTGGATTGGTTGCTAAGAATGAAAAGACTTAATGAGTTGAATCAGGACAGGAATTGATTTGTGGCACACTTTTTAAATAATTTAGGCCAGAGATATACTTGCTGTTTAAGCGCACGTTTGTGTTCGCATATGTGTAGCATTCATTTCTGAGGACGTGCACAACCATTACTCCAAATGGATGCAGGATGCGTGAGGTAGCCACGATGCGTGGGGATGTGTTTGTGTACGAATAGTTAAAAGCGAGTTTATCTCCAGCCTTAGGGCGTGATCAAGTATTTTCAAGTCAAAAGGCTCAAGTCCAACCGATGTCAGTGGTGTTAAAGTCCAAAATCGAGCTACAAGTCGTTTTGATTTTGTCAAGTTGACTCTGAAGTCATCAAATTTGTGACTTGAATCTGACTCGAGTCCAAGCCATGTGGCTCAAGTCCACACCTCTGATAATAACATCAGCAATATCAGGAAAAAAAAAAAACATTGGCAAGAAGTTCAAATGTCTCAGCCAAAGAACTCCACTAAACTCTGCAGATAAAAGATATGAGAGCATTGGGAAAGCTTGAGAATAATAAATGTTTACAAAAAAAACGGCAAGCTGTTAAAAGAGACTACAAGACTTAAACGATGATATCAATTAGAATGATAATCCCAGCAGGCCCGTGTTCAACAAGTATCTCCGCTTTAGCCGGCAGTGTTCAGCAAAATGAAGAAAGCCACATGCTGGGAGTGTTCTCCGATTTTCACTTTGAACTCCTGTCATCTGCATTAAAGATGACTGCTATTGCCACCAGAAAGTCTCATTCAATTATTAAAGCCAGTGTTTTATTTTTGATGAGCGCTGATATGTCCGCTACATGTCGGTGCATGTTAGTGCAGGGACTGCAGGGAGGTCGGGTGACAGGAGAGAAGCATCGCAGAACCCATGATACTTCCTGTTTGAGATGATGCAAGGTGACACCGTTAGATTAATATAGAAGTGCATATATACTGTACAGGTTTGGCACTGTTTTTGCTCCATCTTGGAGAGGAATTGTCCTCTAAAACCTGGCGAGTTGACCGATTCAGATTCAGTTTTAGTGTTGAATATTTCAGCGTTTTGGGAAATAACCAATCTCACGTCTGTCCGTTTAATATGAAGCAGGATTAGCCTAGCTTAGCATAAGGAGTGGAAGTAGTTAGCTTTAAAAATATGCCTGCCTGAATTTCTAAATGTTATTCATTGGCACATTTTATTTACTGAAATGTAAATAGTGAAAGTTGTTGTTTGTGATGTATCTTCTAGATGTCTTGTGTGGGTGTAGTTTCCACTGGTTGTCTGGCAACCGCGCAGTGACAACAACGCTGCGTCACTGTGCACCACATGCCTAAAATGTCACCAATCATTCAATATACTTTTGTGTGAATAGAATGTAGGATGTATCAGAGCTAAAGAGCATCCTTGATGGATCCGCGTAACCACGGTAACCAGCACCAACGGCAAACTGGTTTAAGAAAACTATCACGCCTAGCCAAATAAAGTGAAACCTTAATTATCCCAGTTAAATTGAAGAGTTACTGACGTTACGCCAGAGCTGTTTTGGCCATTTTCTGCCTTTGTTTGTTATGTTGTAGCTGTTGTCACTACTGCATTGCATTGTGGGATATTTATGCAGGCGTAGCGTCCAGTGCTTGTACTGTAACATTTCTCAGAAAAAGTTTGCATCTTGCGTGCTGTTTGTTTCATACTAAGGTTTCAGGCATAGGTACTAAATAGCATGTTAGTATGCTAATGCTATGCTAGTATTTTGGATGGAGCCTAAGATTCCAGGGAGTTTATTACAGAAAATAAATCTTAACTGTCTTAACTTTTAAAGATAAGAAAAATCCAATCTTCCTATTACAGATACAAATCCTAACCTCATGGCTGTATCCTGTCCTATCTCAGACCTTGTATCTTATCTTAAGAAGAAGTGTAAACTCGATTCTTCAATCAGCACTAATCTGCTATAATGGACAAGAAAAGACAGACATTCAATTTTAGTTTCAATGAGTCGGTCAGTGGAGGAGAGGAAACCTCACCTTTGCGGGAGGTTTTCTTCTCAATTGTGTGTCCAGGATAAAGATATGAATGGGCATAGCATTTCAAAATTAACCATCTTGGCATATATACCCATTAATACATGGTTCAGAAAATTAAAAATGTCATTATTTGGTTTGAGCAGCCTTTCAATCATAGCATTTTGTTGTTCATGTTGTTCCCGATCAGTGAAGGCGGGTCTGTCATAGCTGCATTCCTTTACTAAGATAAGATTTTTCTCTGAAATGCAATTAAGAAACATGCTTCTGTAATACCAAAAATCCTCTAAATGTCATGCTAAACTTAGGTACGCTGATTTCAGACTTAAGGAGTCTCTGTAATGAGGTCCCATAATGTGTTTCCAGCTGTCGAGGTGCGTTCAGGGACATTTTTTACTTGGGACAGAGCCAGGCTTGCTGTTTCAACATGCTTCCAGTCTTAATGCCAAGCTAAGCTTGTTGCTCATTCTTCTTGTTAGCAAATATGAGAGTGGTATCCATATTCTCATGAAAGTCATCAAGAAAGTGAATATGCATCTGAAAAAAATCAGAAATGTCTCTTCAATTACTGTGAACTCTTTACTTTAAAATCCCTGATAGCAATAGGGGAAGTGCGCACGTTGGTAGATTTATATGAGGGCTGCTCTTGCAATTTTCTTTTGCCTCAGATCTGTGCTGTGATGGCAAGTTTTAAATTTTGTCTTTTCAGTGTAATCGCACTAATTGACAGAGTGGATGGGATGGAGTGACCATTTCATTGTAAAGCAGTAATGGTCTTTCACTTGCAGAGCTTCAACATTGACCAAATTCACAGTCCAGTCAGACACTCAAATGGAAAAGAAGAGAGAGGTGGTGAGAGCTGAGGAGGTGGGAAAATATAATTGGTTTGCAGGATATGCTCCGTTCCTTTCTGCGGCTCTTCCTGCCTCATCTTTTCAATATTCTTAGGGGTCCTCACTTCTGTCTCTCTCAGATGGAGTGAGTTTGTGGAGTAACTGCTTGTGGAGTAGTGGCTTCAGACAGCATAGAATAGAATAAGGATCTTCCCTCTGCTGCAGAATGTGAACTTATGTACCAGACGGCACAGGACCAGAGTGTGTGCAGAGCCTCCCCGGCCTACTGATGAGGAACGTCTTCTTAGCCGGAGGCTGTCTGGACTAGAGATAATGTATTGTGGTTTAAGGTCGCTGGCCAAGCCCAGGGGTGTATAAACTTCTGCTGTTTTCAAGCCAAAAAAAAAAAAACAGAAAGTAGCCCAAAGAAAAACTGTTTTCTCTGGAGTTGTTTAGTTAAAGTCACAGATCCCGTCTAAAAAGGATATGCAAGTATTGATCTAAAAATTGCAGAGTTTAACCACGTTTGACCACTAGTCTTGAGATAGAGACGGTTCAGAAAAGCAGCCTCTTCTGTCTCCAAAATAGCCCGAGGGGGTGCCATGTCAAAAAGAGTCCCAGTGTGAACCCAACTCGCTTGTGCTAAGAATGCTACAGTAACTTCGGTTGAAAAAAATATGCTGTGAAATGAAAATAAATCCAGTATATTTTAATGTTAAAGCATGTGTAGCTATAATCATCCTCAATCTTTTATTGAAGACGTTTGTAGCAGTTTAGTCCGCTTTAATGCTAAACTTATGATGTCCGTCAGAGGCTAATCAAGGTTAGCTTGTTGTGTATAATTGTTAATATGTTTGTCAAGTTAGGTGCCATTACCTTCTTATCTTGAGCAGAAAGGAGTTAAAAAAGCAGAAAAAAAGTTATAAATTTAGAACAAGTTTAGACATCAGAGGTTGGACTCAGTCATTGTTTTGCATGTGTCTATTTAGTCTTTGCACTTAAACCCCCAAGTCAAGTCCTAAATTTAGAATTTCGAGTCTTAAACAAATCTCAGTGTAACAGTGAGTTTCCAGCCTCATTGATTTACAGTAATTAAACTGTAAAGTATAAGTTAGCTTAGCATACAGCATACTTAGCATACATACATATATATATATATATATGTATATGTATATATACAGTATATATATATATATATATGTATATTACAACTGGCACTCAGTAACATAACATTCGTTCCTCATGGTTCTCCCCTGCAACTTCATTGGATGTTGTCAGAGTGGTTCTGGGAACTGTGGGGAATGTTGAATCTTTGGGCTCCGTCTAAGGTATCAAGTACTTTCAAGTACAAGAAAAGTCACAAGTCAGTGGTGTTGAAGTCCAAGTTCTCAAAAAACCCCAAGAGTCTCAAAAAATGCTAAAATCAAGTGCTGAATACCCAAGATAAATTGATAAGTTTAACATGTTAGGATCATTTCAGTTGGCATGCTTAAGTTGGATTCATAAAAGATACTGAGCATTAAAAACCTTGCTTAAGCAGGTTCTGAGAAGAATATTTGAAACTTAAAATTGATGCCACTTTTAGGAAGACAAGATCTCAACGATGGTAGAGGGGATTGAAGCCAGACAACACGTGTTATTCAGTGGACTAAACAGTTGGTTAAAAAGGAAAAATGAACACATGGCCTGGCAGCGTCGCTACTAATACCTCACACGTCTAATCAATAAATCTATCTAATATTACACTGGTCATAAAGCTAATGCAACATACACCACAGAATTGTTACATGTCCTTCCCAAACTACAATACCACAACATAACCAGCAGGAAACTCTCTTAAGTCAAGAAGACTTTGCTTAGAGATAAGATCATTTTTATGCAAAAATCAGGTTTTATAATAACTACATGTACATGGTTTTCTACTTAAGTCACACTTAAGATCAAAATTAATTGTAAGTCCTTTGAAGCTGCATTATTTTATTTTTTTCTTGGGGTAAGTAAAATAAGCTATAAAAACTTCATTGATAAATTGTTGTGTTGTATAATGATAATAAATGACCTTGATACCTTTATTATCATGTTATTAAGTTGTTGTGACGTAGATGTTAGCCAATAGCGGCCTATTTATGCATGATTAGCATTCATTAGGTTTTTTTTTTTTTTTTTTGTGGCAACATGGTTAATGTACATTTAATATAGCCTAAATTCTCATTTGAACTACTGCTCCACTACAACCACTATGCTCCACAGCTAGCTGCTAACAGTGTCACACAGCTGGTTAGTGCAGGGTAGGTGTACAGTGTTCAGGGAGTTTAGCTGGGATTTTTTGCTTGTTTGGACCGAAACAGTTCCAAGCCGCGGACCTCGGGTCCTCAGCGGGCTCTGCGTCAGGACTTGTAGCTTGAAAGCCTGTTGTACTCACCCTCTCTTCGCTGATCACTTTCAGAAGTGAGGCGTACCCTCACCCTGTTTGTCCTCTCCTTCTCCTCTCCTCCTCCTCCTCTTCATCCCTCCGTTCCTCTCCCCTTGTTGAATAATAGAAATGCCAAGTGATGAGACCTCAAACATCAAAAAGCCCATTTCCCAGCTTGACAGAGCAATTTACCTTTTCCCATATTCACTCACACACATAATTAAAAGTGGTGGATTGGACTGCAGCTGTATAGACTGCGTATCTGTACAGCAGCACTGACTCACACGTAAGCACGCACACACACACACACACACAGTGCGACAACATAAAACTGTCCGATTCACCGCGAGAGGAGAGTTTTCGATTAGCGAGCGATGGATTTATACATGGCTCTCTTTGTGTCTCCTCTACACACACACACACACACACACACACACACACACACACACACTCACACAGACAGTCTCTCTATGTTCTTTCACTCTACGTATCT
>JAJHUR010116160.1:2515-12550 GCA_027495735.1 Lutjanus campechanus | reverse complement strand
TCTGCAGCTAATATCAATAGCTACATGCTAACGGAGGAGCCCGGGCTGCTGATGGTGGTGAGAAGAAGAAAAAGGGGGGCAGGCAAACAGATAATTACTCCCCCCTGGCCTCCACGTCTGCGTTCGGCGCTGGTGTTTAGTTGAAGACGGTGGTGAACAGGAGAAATTCCCACTGCATGCTACAGCAGCCTCTCTGATGGTTTCTCTTGAAGATAATCCAAAACACCCTCACGCCAGAGGGGGTTCACTGCTGGCTTCAAAATAATGTTCAAAGTTCAAATCCAAAACTTGGAACAATGTCTGATACAAACCTACCACATAACTTCCTCAACATAAATATTGGTATCCATGCAGCTTCAAGGCAGCGTGCTTTTTATAGGGCTTCAAAGTGAAGGTTCGTACCATTGTGGTTTGACAGAGCGAACTACTGTTACAATTGGAATGTCTCATCTTATGGTGTGGTCTGACTCTCAGCATTTTTCCGACGGCGATTTCCAGCGCCTTTGGTTCCTTCAGCCCCCAAACCTCTGTGCTATCTAATCTTATATTCAGCCTTCAAATCTTGTATAGTAACATTGTAGAGAAGACTTGCACTCAATTTCAAAGCTACGGAGCCCCGGACTGGCAAAGAATATATATATGTGTGTGTATATTTAGGCCACATTTTTACCACTTTAAACAAACACAGTCTGCCCACCACGTACAATGAGGCACACATAATAGTTTGCCAAAAAACTTCGGCAAAGTCCATTTTCTGACAACTTGCCAGACGAATCTAGTTTGTGCCATCATCTGCCCTGAAGAAATATTAGGCCAACGCAATGCTATTAGAGTGAAAGTCCAATGTTAAAGCATGAACATGATTAACTATTTAGAGGATAGCTACTGGTTTTGTTTAATTAGTTGTGTGCTTCTATACACACCAATATACTTGGTATATTATAGTATTATAGTATATACATAGACTGGTCTGGTGTGCTGGTTCTCCCACGCTTAACTTGTGCACATGAATTAAACAAAGTGTGCTTGATGGAGTAAAGTGTGGCCTATATAGTTTTTCTCTCCATCACCACTCCAGGACTCTGTGTACAAAGCATCTTAACTTGTTTTAAGAACTTTTAATAGACCCATAAAGACAAATTGATCCAAAATATCCAGCCAACAGATTTTATTTTATTTTAACAAAAGAATCATCATTTGTGAATGTTTCATTTTTTTTCCAGTGTAAAGAGGCATCCCCAAAGCTGTGTAAAGATGAGCCTGTCTTCAGACTTTAAAAAGAGACCACAGCAGTCCATGTTTCCATGTGAATAAATACATCTTTTCCTAAATAATCTGCAATCCTTATTTTTTTAGCCTGGCACAACACCACAATAAGCCAAACATCACAGACATTTGACGTATTTTGGCCTTGTAACATTTATATGGTGGATATGTTAAAGTACAGCAGCATATTTTCACTCAAACTCATGCATTCATTTGGAGTTGTGTTTGTGTCGATCTGATGAACATAAGGCTAATATTCACTCTGCTTTTAACTCTGTTTTGGTCTCCACCAACTCTTGAGACAAATATCTGGCTCTTTAGCCGCTAAATGCTCCACTATGTTGTCACAGCATTAGAGAAACACACATAAATACTTAATACAATGTGCTGAAACAATCTGAAATGCTTTAAAACAGAAGGGAACCTCTGCTGGATTCATCACTATAGTCTGGTTTCCATCCAAATAAAGCACAAATTTAAATCCAAACTTGATAGAGATGAACAGCTGGGCGCTAATTCTGCAGTGCCATTAAACCATTGCAGTAGAAGAAGGTGTGATAAGACGACGTCATTAAAAGAGTTCTGATGTGAAAAATGTGAAGGAAATGTGACAAATAGGTGAACAGAAATGCACTTTATGACTTCCTTCTTTCAGATTACATGTCATATAATCCATCATTATTAATATACAAATATTGATTATTGCAGCTTTAAAACTACAAGTGCCATAACAACTAGAACAGCAATAAGTGATCATTTTGACCTTTGACTTCTAAACTCTATTATCTCTAATGATACCAGACTAGGAGATTAATGCATTGATTCTGTTACTATCTCTTTAAAAATGAAATAACATATATTTATCAATATGCAGCCATCACGTGTAGTAGACTGTAATGACTGCATATATTCACAGCAGCATTTTTCTGTAGGATAATAACCATCAGTGATCTGATTCAAATTTTAGATGAATTCAGAATTACTGAGAGGGAGAAACAGTTAAATGTATTTTATAAGATCATAAACATGTTATTTTAACATGAATAAAAACAAATTTCCACCTGGATCCATCACAAAACAATAAAACCAAAAAAGTTGGAAACATTTCTGTTTGTAATAAGTAAGGGTACTGTGTTTCAAAACTCTGAGCACTGTTATTTGTATTTTAATGTTGGGAAATTGGAAATTGAGATTGCTTATTAGGTTTTATTAACAGAAACAGAAAGTCATTTATATAAAAAACAAAATACAGACACTTTTAGGAAAAGTCAGGTACCAGCAGCAGTATTTTGTTTTGTTTTTTAAATTCAAGTTATTGCACATATACATTTTAAAACAGTTAAAAATGACCGCTTTGACTGTTCTGGTGTTAATAAAGTACTTCTTCTTTCATCAATAACTACAATCAAAAAATTTTCTACCTAAACTTAATCTTTCCTAGCTTCAGCCAAATTTTGTTATAATTATTATTATTATTTGCCTTAACCTGACCAAAAGTAGACAAAACATATCCATGACAGATCAGAAAATGATCACATAAATCATTTTTATAACAGTCACAGGTAACAGTTTTGGACAGCACTGTTTAAAAATGTCCTGGTTGTCGGGGCAGCAGATGAAAATGAGCTCAGCTGAGTTGTTTTGTCTTCAGGTCATTGTTACGTTAAAAGATAAAACACCATGGACGCTTTGGAAAAAGGGCCAATTTGCTTTGGCCATTATAGTGGGCAGAATATCATCCAGTAATGGAAGTTAATATACATCCTTATCAACATATCCCCATCACTAGAGTTACCACACATGAAAACGGATGCCTTTTCCTGATGAAGTAAGTATCTATTCCTGTAATGGTTTTGTTAAACATAACATACCTCATGCTGCACTATTATCCTCATAGTGATAACAATGTCCTTTAGTTTGGAGGACTTGTTGAAAAAGCAGTGAAATGAAGTTATTATTTCTTGGCTTGAGTCACTAGTTCATCTATCATTGTAGACTATAGCATTAGAGCCTGTAGGGAAAGGGAAATCATGTATATTGCAGCGATGACATGTCAACATTTTATTATGATTTAAGATTCAGCCACACTATCGACTCGGCCGAGGTCCCTCTGCAGCGGTGATTGGCTTTTGTATCGCTTTGACCCGGAGTCCGCGACAGACGCGACGCTTTTCCAACTGACGGGGCGCTTCTGAGGATGCTGATAAAGATAAATAACTTCCATTCAAGAAAATTTCCTGCATCATTAAACATGGCAAACCTATTAGTTTGGAGAGGTTTGGAGGAGAATCCCACAAGAGATCAGGCTAAATCAGATCCACTGCAGTAATCATAAAAAGAGGGATAGCGCCTTGCCAGCCCAGCAGCATCAAAGGGGATATAGGAAACTTAACATGGCTCTTTGTGCATGAATAAACAGGATGATGATTCACTCTGCGTACAGATAAAAGCAGCTCTCAAGTGCTGCCCTTTATTTTGACTTTCATTCTCGCCGTCACGAGTCGATTCACTTAATGCCCATAACCTTTGCCGCCAGCGTAGCTTTGAACATTGCCCGATTCCGCGTTACCTTTCCCCATTAAAACACCATTAAACCTCTAATACAATACATTAACAATATGGGTTTCAAAAGGGCCAATCATAGGTAGTTTTGTCTGCTCCTGTGATGGCTAATAGGTGCCTTTTGTGACTCAGGAGGCAGACAATGTGACCGCTGAGCTAACATCATCACTCATTTTTATGAGGGATTAACATTTGGCAGAGGAAAGGAAAAGAAAATTTCCTTTTCTTTTAACAAACTCAATCTATGCACATCATGAAGTTACGCCCGTGGAACATAAGGTGAGGAAAGAGAATAACCAAAATCATGTGTGAACACCTGAGCCTCAACTTTTTATCTCTAAAGTGGACATTTGGTGGAGGTAATGTGAAACTTTGGGTCTGGAGACCGCCTGTGTGTTCAGAGAGCGAGGGCTTTGGTTCAAATAAGAGCGCCCGCAGAGCCGGACGTGCAGCGGCATACCTTTTGTTGTGAGTATATATTGACATTTCACACTCCAGTAAATGAGCAGGTCCTGGCCCTTGGCCCTCGATGTGGGTGCAGTGCCACAGAGCAAATTAAAGGCAGCTCAGGGGAAACGACAGGAAATAGACATAGCCTCTCTGTTGGGCTGCTGTTTGTTTTTCTCAGGGCCAATAGAGTCAGCAGGCCAACAACAACATAGTTTGTATGCTACATAAATATACTGTCATTTCTAAGCTGTTTCTGATCAGCTGTGTACTTTATTATATCACTTACAGCAGTATCTGCCTTTTTACTGTGTACTGTCAAAAACAATAGACATTTTAGTGCTGGCATCATGATTACGTCATGCTGTTAGCTCGAGGCAAAACAAAAGGAAAAACTGGAGGCAAACATGGATCACAAGTGGTAAGACCACAAAACCAAGAGGAAATGTCATCTTGCCGTGTTGTTGGGTACCAGAGTCAAAACAATACTCAAAATTGAAGCTTTATGGCACACCAGCTGCTCCTGCCTCTCAAAAAACCAGACAACAACAATAAACTTTATTTGTATAACACATTTCATACAAGAAATGCAGCCCAAAGTGCTTTAGAATAAAAAAATTCCATGCACCAAGTCCTTCACATGACAAGACATAGAATGAACATATTACAAGTCACATGTAAAAATAAGGTAAGATGACAAAAGAATAAATACAATGTATGATTAATAAAACCCACCTGATAATACTAGTAAAAGTAAGATAAAAAAAACACTGATAAAATAGAATGCATATTAGATGGAAAAATAAAGCCATTAGAGATTATTTTAATTAGAAAATAAAGCTAAAATTAGTAATAGAGTGCATAGAAAGCATGAAGTTAAGGAAAATACAAGATTTTAAAAGCACTGCGCAAGTGCAAAGCAAAATGCAAAGCTGTTAAGTCAGACCTACCTGATTTACCTCTACCTAAGCTCCACCCACAGAAGAACATCATAATGTTTACCAACAGAAAAGATGTCTATAGAAGCTACAACTTGGAGCAACACCCCAACTTTTCTCCAAGCACACACATGCACCTAAAACCAAGTCTTAAAGAGGGCCTGTTATACTCATTTTTGGGCCTTTGTATTGAGTCTTGGACTCCTACAGAGCAGCTACACACAATTACCCGCACACAAAGCTTTGTAGATCTTCAGGACGCTGTACCTCTCTCTGCATCTCCTCCTTGTGTTTCCTGCATCCCGCGAAAACGATCTGTGTAATTTACTCCACCCCCCAGCCCTCCTCCATGTACGCCTCCCGCCGAGCCCACACTGCTGTGATTGGTCACATTCCCGAGGACTTCCGAAGAGCTGCCGAGTGGTGCAGAGTGCTGCCGAGCCCCACCTCCTCATTTAGCCAGTGCAGGAGTAAGGAGTAGTTTTGAAATACAGCCGTATGTGTTGGATCCTGAATCCGATCCGGAGGTACAGACTGGACAGCCTGAAGTTTCTCCAGAACAGAGGTTACTTAATGATGTCTCTGAATGGTAGGTGTAGCTTGTTATTGTCATCACTTGCTTACCTGTGCGGCATAAGGATGGATTTCATTTTCGGCTAATCTAGCTTCGTACTGGCCCATGTTGACAAAACAGTCCCATGTGAAATGCCGTAGACAGACAAACGCGGAGGTATTTTTCTTTTGCTGGCCGGGAAAAAGCAACTCTATACAATTCTTTTCTTTCCCTCATACCAGAACAAACATTTTCTGGGAGCCATTGCTCAATGTGCTAACACTGAAATCGTTGTAGACAGCAGAGCAGCGCACAGCGATACAACAGAGCAGGCCTAGGTGGCAGGCCTAGAGCATGCCGGGGTATTCCCATATAAGTAAACGTCAATGCGACCTCGCTGTTTTAAAAAAGGCTATAAAACACAGCGTGCAGAGCCATCCAAAAAGGCTTGCAGGACTCACTTCCAAATGCACGAACCTTATTATTTGACGTGTTGGCATCATTTAACAAGTATCCAACATTGTAACAACATTTATAGGTCAGAAAAGAGGAAAAAGCATAATAGTTCCCCTTTAACCCTCAAAACATCCCTTTAAACTTGTGGAATCTGGCATTTTGGTCCCCAGAAAGCTGTTGGCCTCCAAAAGTACAGCGGACACTCGGTCCTTTGGAGATCACAAACTTAGTGAAGGTATACTGATTAGAGGAACACCATCTCTGTCAACCAAATAAGTTGTGAGCGGTTGAAAGATCAGTAAAGTTGTTCCACCACCTTCCCGAAAAGTACCTGTTTACCACAAGGACAGTCGAAATGAAAAGTCAGTCCACCACATTGGTGGAAGATAAAGCTGTAGCGTGTAAAGCTTGTTTGTATGTATGTTTGTGTGTGTGTGTTTGAGGGGGGTTCGAGGTAAAAAAAAAATGCTGGACCCCTGAAGTTTAAAGGACCGGGTCTTAGGATTAGGATAAGAATAAAGTTTAGGTTAGGGTTAGGTACTTGGGGGCTAGAGAGTACATTATATTAATGATGGGTCCACACAAATATAGTAAAAGAGTTGTGAGTATGTGTGTATGCATCAGAGTGAATCAAGTCAAGTCAATTTTATTTATATAATACAATTTGCCTCAGGGAGCTTTATGACAGCCTCTATCCACTTAGCAAGCTAGCCAGGTCTTTTGTCAATTTCTAACTTAATAAAGTATATTCAGAGAACTATTTTTACCACTGACCTCTGGCTCATAAACCATCTCTTTTGTTGATGAATTTATACTCCAGCAGAGGAGGGATGCAACACATCTAAATGGTAACTGTATGATAGCTTAATCCGATTTGGACTCTCTGGCTCATGAGGGTGGACATGTCTATCAGTTGCTCCACCACTTTAGTCCTGATTCACAGCCCCCCCGACCCCCCTCTCTGCTTGACAGGTTTGGCCCCCTCTATGGATTGTAAAAAACATATAAAACATATTCTGATGCAAACTCATTTTGATATTCATGAGAACTGTACAAAACGACTTTCAATATCTAATTTACACTAGAATTGCCACTTTTTAGAATTGCAATTGTATACCTCCATCAACCAGACAAGTTGCAATTTACATCCATGTCGGTCCAGACTTTAATATGTAGCAAAATTTTTGAAGGAATGTAATAAAAGGTATATTGTGTTTTTTTTTAAATGTCTATATCACTGTGTATTGTACCAGTGAATCATTTCAGGTAGAAACATTCTGTCTTCACTTACAGACTATTTTTTACAGAGGACTACAGAGGACTGACTGAGACCTTCAAGTGTTTTTGCAGAACCTCATAATGTCACGCTGAAGTTGGCCCTTTTGGATATAAAATGTCATCACTTCATAATTTTATCCTTCTAGAATTCTGTGTGAAATTTGAACACTTTTGTGAGGTTACAGTGACTCTGACCTCGCATTCACGGGAATGGGACGGATCTGAGATCACAGTGACCTTTGTCTCTGGTCACCAAAATCTAATCAGCTCATTCGCCAGTCCAAGTGGGCGTTTACACCAAATTTGTAGAAATTCCCTCAAGGCATTCTCAGCCGGACCTTAGGTCACAGTGTCTTTGACCTTTGACCTTCAAAATCTGATTAGTGCTGGAGTCCAAATGGGCATTTTTGTCAGACTTCACAAAATTTCCTCCAGGTGTCCCTGAGTTGTCATGTTCACACGAATGGGACGGACATCTAAGTCACAGTGGCCTTTGAAAACCAAAATCTTATTGGGTCATCCTTGAGTCCAAGTGGACGTGTGTACCAGATGTAGGCTAATGAAATTCCCTTGAGGCCTGAGATATCAAGAATGGGACAGATTTGAGGTCACAGTGACTTTGACCTTTGGCCACCAAAATTACTTCATCCTTTAGTCGAAGAGGACGTTTACACCAAAACCTTCAAGACCTTCAAAATCTGATCATGTCTCAGTGTATCAAACGAGACAAGATGTCGGACCCAACAATGCAGAGAGGAACGAGAGATAAGCAGTTCAAATGTATTTTGAAGCGTAAATCCAAAGCACAGGGGACTGACACAAAAGAGTGATGAGTACCTGACACAGAAACAGAGAAACACAAGGACTAAACAGACAAGGAACTAATCAGAAACAGGTGAAACAAATGGTTATCAAAAAGGGCAGGAAAAGGACAAAGACAAGAAGTAAAGTCACAGAAATAAGAGGGAAGACAAGAACTACAAAATAAAACAGGACATAACTAACAAAAAACCCAGACTATGACAGATCGGTGCTTGGATCCAAATGGACATTTGTGTAAGATGTACTGAAATTTCCTCCATTCACAAGAATGGGATGGACATGAAATCACAGTGACCTTTGACCACCAAAATCTAACGAGTTCCTGTCAAGTTTGAAGAAGTTCCCTCAAGGTGTTCTCGAGTTATCACTATCACGAGAACGAGATGGACAACTCAAAAACATAATGCCAACAGCTGTGGCCAGAGACACAGGCATAAAAACTTAGGAAAAACAAAAACAAATAACGAATGTGGCACTGCATCTTTTGTTCTACACGCACTGTCGGCACAACAAATGGTAGAGGGTTTTTAAAAGTTTGCAACGCAGTGTACAACTTGAGGGAGCAGAGACAGACCTGCTAATGGGACTAAAACTTACGTCAAGTGCAAGTGACTGTGTGTGCCAGGTGGAAGAAGAGCTACAACATTTATGGGTTTCTCCACCCTGATCTTTGTACCAAAACATGGAGATGGACAGAAAATCGGATGCTGAATGGTTATGTTGTTGAAGAAACAAGTTTCCACCCAAAGTACTTGGAACTTTTAGTCCCAGGAACTACTTTTCAAGGAACTAAAAAGTTTCCTCAGCCAGTTGCCGTCTGTGTTTCCTCTGTGGGCTAAAGACCCACAAAGATTAGGCAAATTAGTCCGCTGATGTATGAAAAAGTGACACCATTTTTGTGAGCAACTATGCAGCAACAAAGCCATGTAAAGCAAAAGACCTAGACCTTGTCGTCAGCCCATCTGCTGCTGGGTGTCTCTGACGCATCAACATAAAGTTTAAACACATACACAAGGAAACAAATTGGTTTTCCAGTTGCAGATTTTTTTAAAAATAGTGGCTGAAATAAAATGCTGCGAGTACTCAAGCAGATTAGAAATGTTCAGCGTTGCAAGCCCCATCCTCAAAGTTCCTGCGCTGTCAGAAAGTACTACCCCCAAGCAGGGACTTGTTGCAGGGTTTAATAATTTCCCCAGAACTTAATTTAGATCCTGGAAAGGTCTCTCGTCCCTGAAAGTTTCTGTGGTGTGCATGCATTTAGTAGTAGTGACACCAATCATGGATTTAGGAAAAAATATTGTTGTGGAATCCAAGTTTGTTGTTGCGAACAGTTCATTCACACACAAATAGGACCAGACAACAGAGTAGAAGTGGACAGTCTGCAATCAACACGCAAAATCATGGAGGCCATACCGGGAGGCAACCGCCATTCCGACATCTCTCCACTCCGACATGGGCCCCCAATTGTCTAAATGGCAACACTTAAATTTCTGTCAAACGTCCCATCATTCTGACAGTTTTTGCGTCCTATGGTCGGAATGACGGTATTAAAAAAGGGTGTGTATCCTTGTGCGCATTTACGCATGTCGCACAAAACCGGCGTTACATTGAATATTATTTTTTATCTCCAGACACGCCGCGGGTCGTCCAGGTTTACAGTGAAATGGTTCGGAATGAAGCCGCATCATCCAGATAAACACTGAGCTCCATCAG
>JAJHUR010116159.1:0-14739 GCA_027495735.1 Lutjanus campechanus | reverse complement strand
GCACTGATCTTTCATTTTGGCCATTTCATTATGCCAGTAGTGAGGATTACTGTGCTGATTGCAGCTCTGTCCTTGCCCTGACAAATGCACCGTTCCTCTGTGTGCGTGTGTGTGTGTGTGTGTGTGTGTGTGTGTGTGCGTCTTTCCTGTCCTTAATTCCTCTGACATCCCTTTTCATCTTTTTAAATATGTGGATTAACTTCAATCACAGCAACAACACCAGTGGGGATGAATATCACTCATCCAGTAGGAGGCATCGAGGATAAACTTGTTTTATTATTCACAAATATATATATATATATATACAAATCATTACTGTACAAAAAAGCAGGTTTGATGCATTATTGACAAAATTTTAGTTAGTTTGAGTTTGAGAGTTTCAGCCACAGATTTTGCTTTTGAAATCTGCTCAGTCATTTGATTATTTGTTATTTAAGTTTATGCTTTAAGTTAAGCTCATACTTCAGGGTTGTATTTTTAACTGTCACATAAATGTTTTATTAAGGGAAAAAGAGGTCACTCAGTGGTTTCCCCTTTGTGCGGCTGCCGTCAGTCACCATTAGAGGGAGATGAAGTTTCAAAAATAGCTGACATTCAAGGTGTTTACTGTCACACTGGTTATACAAGTACAATTAAAAACTTTTTTAAAAAAAGTGTAAGTTAAGTAGCTAAATAAAGTAAGTAAATTAATAAGACAGATTAATAATAATACAAATATAGTAATAAAAAACAGTAATACAGTAATAATACAGTAATAAAATATAAAAATACAATGTAAAAAGACATAATAGAAAACAATATATACAGAAGGAGGGTTCTTTATTTCAAAAGAAGAGAACAGAAAGGAAGAAGTGTGGAAAAGAGAACCAGTAGTACACACTTCTGATGAAGGAGGAACCTGAGGACGGGGATTTACTATGATCATTACATAGAAACATAAAGAAAACCCTCCTTGGGAAATCACCACATGACGAGTATCAACATGAGACTGTACATAATCAACCAAAGAGCAGTAAAATAATTAATAAATAAGAGTAATGACATATTTATATATCATTTCATATGCTTGTGTGAGCAGTTTGATAATTTGTCGCCTCTAATGGCAACTGAGGGCAGTTGTGACCCCTTTTTTCTGTTAACAAAACATTTATCGACTGTGAGTCTGTGCATTATTTTGGGGGAAAATCCTGCCTTTAAAGCAGAACACCACATGTGAGTGAGTCCTTTTTCTCTTGTCATGAATAATATTTTCAATCAGAGCGTGCTCCCGTCTTAACTTGTATGTGATTGTCTCTGGTTGTGAATTACTTTGGTCTTCTGCTGAGCCTCTCCGTTCCAGCCAGATGTTAACAGCTTCTGCATATCAACATAGAAACTAGGAGGCCCAGGAGGATGGTGATGGGCACCAGGAGGAGAGACCCATACAGGAACCATGGCTCTGGAAATACCACCACAGCTGGTTCTGGGAAACACAAAACCACAGACATGAAGCGTAAATGACACATTGACACAGCGCTATATTTATTGTAATCGTCTGTCCTGGAAAAGCAAATTTAGAGAGAAAATTGACCCATTTTACAATGAAAAAACAATGGAAATTCTGTCACTACATTCTCAAAATTAAAATAAAACTAATCTTGAGGTCTACACGTGTCATTCTGTAGCTTGTAAGTTTATCCTTTGTGAATAAAATGTGAAATATTTTTCTTAAACATCATAACCAGCAGAAAATCAGGGTTTCCTACTGTTCAGGAGAGACTCACCAGAGACAGCTGAGACATTTCTTTCAACTTCTCCACGTTCTCTAGCCACTAAGAAGAAAACATTTAGATCAGGGTTGCACAATTAATCGAAATATTATTGAAATTGCAATGTAGCCAATATCCAAATCACAGGCGCTGCAATTTTTTGATGAAAGAAAAAGTGTGATGCAAAAATGTTCATTCCCACATTCACATTATTTGCCAAAATAATCACAAACAATTGTTTTTTAACATATCATATAGTATCTAATGTAGATCAAACAAGTCTTCACTTTAATGCTGACATATTGCATGATTTATAAGCAACCTCCTGCAACCTTTCAAATAACATTCACTGATACTTTCTTACTAAACGCTTTTCTATAGTTATAAGTCTTTAAGCCTATAAGCTTTTCTTCAGATGTGGGTAGATATTTCCAGACAGGGTGTTCTGTTGGGAATAGATAACTGAGAAGATGTAAAGACGCAAAGACGTCAGAGTTGATGCTGAAGATTGTGTGAAAGCCTGCAGATGTTTGACATGTTTGAATATTACCAATAACAGGGCAAAGACAGTGTTTCCAACCAGGCTATTTATGGCAGCATTTGTTTGTTCATTTTATAGTCTGCAGTGCAGCTGAACAGTCATGTATTAAAGAGCAACTGAACACCTGGTTTAACGCCCTCTTTACGTATTCAAAGAATGTATATGTACATAATAGTTTTTCATTAGATCTCTTCCTAACAGTGTTAGAAATACACAGATCCTTTACCTACTGTAGGGAAAATCACTAATAATACGCTGTAAAAATACTGAGTCCTGCATTGAAAATGTTAAAAACAATCAGGAACTAAATGTAGAAAAATGTCCTCTGTGACTGTTTTTTATATATATATCATTTGAATATTACAACTTGTGCATTAATGTAACAGTGTACTTTACCGGAGCTTATTTTGAATCATTTTTATAGGGCTGCCACTGATAATTATTTTCATTATAGATCAATCTGATGATTATTTTCTCCATGACCAACAAATTGCGAAGTTAAAAGGAAAAGCAGCAATTTGTCTAAAAACAAGGGAACTGAAAAACAAGGAAGGGTCATTACATCACTAACCAGCTTCATTTGCTCTGCTTCTGCCAGAGTTTCTTCATCAAAGTTCATACAGTGTAAATATGTTGGGTTTTGGTGTGTCTTATATGCATCTTTCATAAGCGTCAATAGAACTGCCGCCAAAGTTCTGTGGTGATGTAATGACACTTTGACGCCCTTTTCCAGTTTCCTTTTAAGGAAAAAGTACAAATTTCTCCTCTGAAATGTAGTAGAATAGATATGAAAATGTCATGAAAAGACACGTACTGAGTTTCATTCCACTGATATGCTTCTAATGTAAGTGAGGGGCACAAGATCCACAGTCCTTGTTCCATGCTAAAATACTGTTTATTGCAATGTTTATCTGATGAAAATATGAAGCTTCACCAGTCAAAGGCAGTGAAGCACATGGGCATCCACCAAAGTTAGTGCTTTTAGTATGAAAGGACCGATTGTTTAAGATGAACTATTTTAAAATGAGTGTTTTTTATTAATCAAAAGCAAAGACGTGTCTAACAGGGATAATTCAAGATGATTCAACTCCAGCAATGGTCTTTTATTCAGTGATCTGTTATTCAGAAATAACAGGGTGTAGAATGTTGTATTTGACTAAACAAACTCAATCACTTGACAAAGCCAAGTGATAAAAGTTTGGGATGTGCATGCATGAAACGCAGATGAGAGTAGGAGGGAGATTATTACCAGGCCGATGGTAGTGAAAGATGCTTTTGGTAACCAGGTCTTTGTTCAGGTGCAGCTGACACTCGTATTTTCCTTCACGCCTCAGAGAAACGGTCTCAGAGAGTGTGATGTAGGGCAAATCTGCAACATTATCTCCTGCAGCAGAGTCGACACTTTCAGGTTTGCATCCATCATAAAAAATGGACAAAACAAATCCGGGATCGTGGGTCACGTTTACTCCACACCAGAGAAGAGAGTCATTGTGACTGGTGAGGTTAAAGATCATGGTGTCTGAAAAGAGACACAGACAGATACACAGCATGTTGAAGTTCACTCATAAACACAAACATTTGCAGATTTTGTCTATTTTCATGATATTCTACATTTCTAAACTTAGAGTCCTATGTCACTGCACAGTGTGGCATATCACTAAATTTGTCACAACTATTACTTTTTGCCTTAATTTAAGGCAAGAAATTAGAGAAACTGTTTCACATCTCCTGCAATAACCTTTTAAATACTTGATATATTTCATCAGTATTTGTGATATAGAGAGTATATCAAGAAGGTATATAAAGTATAAAATATATGGATTTTTTTTCCCTAACTGAAGTATTTAGAAAACAGGCTCTGTGAAAGCACCCTCAAGCAAATGTGAAGTAACTTTGCAAACAGCCAGAGGTTAAAAACAGATTAATTTGGACTTATTTATAACAGTTTCAGATTTACTAGGACTTTAGTTTTTTTTTTTCCCTGCAATTATAAGAAACCTGGTTAAGCACATATACATGGCTGAGAGAAAACAGATTGACTCAGCAGAAATCGACATCTGTTTACTGAGTTTCTAGATGAGGAAAAATTGAATCAGGTCACTGAAGAAAGCGAACTATGACCTACAACTCCTCCTCATCCACAATACAAAAAACTAAGTCTTTGCTCAACTCAAAAATCAAGTACTAACTTTAAATTTAACCCCTTAGCAGAAGGTATAGTTTAGACTCATACTGCATGGCTAAAAAGACTTGAGGGAAAATTACCATTAAAGCTGATAAGCTGTACATGAAATTAAAAATACTGTGCTCTGAAACACACACAAAAAAAGTCCCTAAAATTCAAATGTGACAGTAACAAAAGAAAGTGGCCCTTTCTTTTTGCTCTGTACTCCAATAACAGGTGAGCAAGACTGGTACCCGACTGAGCTTCTGTCAGCTTTCACCTTTCTTGTTTCTTGTACTTCATTATGTTATGTGCTTGGGTCGTCTATATTTAAAAGAAAGCCAAATTTTGAAGATGGAATGAAGATGTTAAGTCACATCTTAAGTTAGCAAATATTACCAAAACACAAGCTAACTAGCTAGCTAATCTGCACCAAATGTTAGGTAGTTACACCTGATAATAAATGTTTGCAAAACATTAGCGAACCAGCCAGCTAATACTTCATTCGTTAGCGATCTAGTTAGCTAGATTTTTGCTAACATTGCATAACTTGAGGAAAATAGGAAAGCAGAAAGTTGACTGGGTACCAAGCTTGCTCTACTGTTATTGGAGCACAGAGGGGAAAAAAGGGAGCTGGAGGGTCAATTGTACGTGAATGTCTTTGTGTAGATGCTAGGGGAGCATGGAGATTTGCAGATTGCAACCAACTTGCCTCACCCTCCCCTTTATACGTGTGTGAAAATGGTTGTTGTCAAACTCACACAGACATATGGTGGTGCAACAAACGGCGGACAAAGCATAGCTGTATAATGGAACTAGACAGGGCATTGCCTTGTCGACAGTTTTTCCCAGTTGCTACTTGCGATATATCAATAAAAAATTCCCCACTGGCCCAAAAGGCATTTCCCTCATAGGCCACAATTATATTAAAAAAAAAGACATCTGTAAAACAGGACACCTCAAACTGCAAACAAGGTCAACTAGGATTCGACACTTTGTAAAACTTTCCTCCAGCCAAAAAGCTATTGAAAAATCAGTGATATCATCACAATGTAAGGAAATAAACTTTTTATCTGGTTCATTATAACATTGTGATACAGATAATCATGCAAATTTTGTACATTTTAGTCTATTTCCACACGCTCTCAGACTTTCGTTTATATTCTCTCTCACGTCACTATCATTTATAACTTCATCAACAATGGGCATATTTTTCATCCATGTCAGCATTTCTTGAAAAGTTCTGTGATGACTGTCTCTGCGAGATCACAGGTTGCAGATAATTGTGCAGATCTGCAGAGAGGACGGCTGAGGCACATGTGCATGACATTTATCTGAGCCTTTATGCTGCCTATAAGCCTCATCTATCCCACAAGAGATCCTAAATCTATAATCTATAATAATCTTATACCCCTGAACCTGATTTCCACCAGTCAGATTTTATTAGTCCTCCTAAACCAAAACTTAATCACAGTTCTCTCTTTAACTTCAGCTAAACTCTACAGAACCCCCCTCCAAAATCTTATATTTACCATAAACCATAAGTAAAGTTCCATTTCCTCTGATCCTGAAACGCTGATCCCTCTCTGTGGTGACGGAGAGTTTGCACAGGTACTTCCCACCGTCGGTCCACTGGACTTTCTTGAAGAGTAGGGTCTTGTTTGAAGAGAACACATCATTGTCCAGAAGGTTAACACGTCCCTCATATTTTTCAGTGGTGGGCCACACTTTGAGATTTTCAATGTCCTGTGTTACATATTCCCAGTACAGAATTGGTTTGGCCACCATTTTCTCATCATTGAGACTGAGCTGGCACGGCATTATAACATCATGACCCAGAGCGGTGGTGAGCACAGGAGGCTGGTCAACTGTAACAAGGGAGTAAGTACCTGAAACAAAGACAGAAATAAAACAATGGCAGGATGTGGGTTAACCATAATAATTTCCTGCAAAATGCTTATCCTCCACCCATGTTGTTCTATTAAATCTGTGTTATGATGATTATGAATACAGCTACAGGAAGAGACTGACAGGCTGTCGGGTAATCTGACTTTTATTGACTTTTTTTATTTAACTTTCTCATTTCCTGTTTTCTGTATCTGATATTTTCCCCAACCCCCAACACTAACCCAACCCAAGCATAATCCTCATGCCTAAACCTGCCCATAACCTACCTGAACAACCCAAACCAACAAAACAATGAGTACTAGCCAATCACAGTCAGAGTATGACAGGTCATTACTTCACCATCCTAGGGGGGAAAAGAATAGTTTCTGTGGTTAGATGTGCTATGTGCTAGGATCATCTATGTTGAAAAGGTAAGCAAAGAAGGTGTTAACTACTGCTAATGTGTTCCGTAGAAGAACCAGAAACACCAAAGGCAGACTATAAAAAAACGAAAAGGTAACAAAAATTTAGGCGTTTAAGTGGCGAGAATATGACTCATGTACTCCAGTGTATGCTGCCAGAATGTATTGTGTTGTGTTGTGTTCACTTGCCCTTTAAGTGTTATTTTTACATAAGTTTACATTTGGGCCACCAAAGCTGTAATTTGGCTACCATTTAGGGGCTAGGTGAGTCATGGGGTCATTAACCTCTATCCCTGGTGTTGCTGGGGAGCCTGTAAAAGCAACATATAGTCATGAGTTATGTGATAGGCTAATCTAAGAAAACAGCAAGATCTACACAGATCAACCGCTTGCATTAGCTACAGCGAAATCCAGTTAGCTAGCTAACCTGAACTTCTGCTACATCAGAAAATTATTTTGGGACTGTAGGTGGTTAGTGGTGACCAGGGTGGTGTGTGGGAATAAGTTTATGTCAGTTTACTTTAAGTTTGAGAAATTAATTACCTTCATAGCAAGACAATAAACCCAACGACAAACAAAACATTTTCACCATAGTTGGTGAGTTAATCCAAAAGTAATGGAAAGTAATCAAGTTACATTACTTTATTGTTGTGATGCTTGGATTAAGTTATTGACAACAGTTTTAAATACATTTTTAAAGTAAACCTCCATCCCTGCTGATGAGTGTGAAATGTGTGGGGGTAAGTGGGACAGTCAGGTGTTGCTGAGGACACCTGGTGGACAGTCAGGGGAAGTCAGGTCTGGGGAGTTGAAGGGAAAAACATGACCAGGGAAAAGTGAGCAGGGGACTGGAGACATAAGGCCAGAGTGGAACTGAGGAGCAGACTGTGATAGAAACAGCATGTAACAAAATTTTACCAAAAGTTCTGTTTTGTAGACTCAGTACCTACAGTAATAAACATCTAAAGCATGGATAAGAAGTGAAATCAGACTTCTACAAATGTTCTCTGCACTGATGTGGTGGGGGATTTTCCTTACATATTCAATACAATAGAGTTTTTTGTATTAGTATTATTTTTGTATTATTATTATGTGTCTTCTCATGATCGTATCTGCTTTCAGTTGTTGCTACATGCAAAAAAAAAAAAACGCTAGTTTGTGGCAGCGAAGCATCTGCCAACAACTTGTCAAGTTGCCACATGACAAATATTTTAACTTTTAATTATGCTAGCCCAGAGCTGCTACATTATAAGATTTTGCAACTTTATCAAGGAAGACATCAAAAAGATTTTGAGGGTAAAATAATGATGGGAGAATGTGATGACCAAATGTGCATTCAGGTTCACAATAATAATAATAAAATGATCCTGAGATAAACAACTGCAACATTGTGGACCTTTGTTGCACACTCCTCTTTCACTCTTCCTTCTCACTCTCTTTATCTTTCTTTCTCCGGTCATTTCTTCTCTGTCTTATCTAATGTGGAAAAAAATACTAAAAAATGTTTTTAAAAATGAAATGTTTTGAATTGCAAGGAAAAATGAGAAATTCCATACGTTACAAAATTTTGCATGCCGATATCTGCTGTCCAAAAGGTTGCGTCAAAAACAGGTAAACATGACTTTTCTCATGGCAGCCAAGCAACAGGTGCTACCCACCAGTTTTGCTGACTAAACCCACTGGTTCCCAACCTCGGGGTCCCGACCCCCCACTAGGGGTCACAGGGCCTTTTATTATTTTAGAGGTAAAATTTGCCACTTTTCTCGTGGCTGCCCGATCAGTGTTGATAGTAAATTTAGTCAACTGAAGCAATAAATTCCTCAGTGCTGCCAGAAAATTGAGTTTTCGTGCTCACAGAGCCGC
This sequence comes from Lutjanus campechanus, assembly GCA_027495735.1. NCBI lineage: Eukaryota > Metazoa > Chordata > Actinopteri > Lutjaniformes > Lutjanidae > Lutjanus > Lutjanus campechanus. The sequence goes on along the minus strand of JAJHUR010116159.1, from coordinate 6,114 downwards.
GCAGCAGTGCCTACATGTACGAGGATGCATTACGAGCGAGCTTGTGACTCCCACACCCATGTTACCGTGTATCACCACCCTAGATGACAGCTATTAACTCTGTTGACCAAAACATAGTGTTAGGTGACAAAAAACCTCATCTAGCTTGCATTCTGGCTGCACCTATATCTCAGCATTTCATTCATTTTGGTGGAGAGCTAAATGAAATTGTTATTTTTAATGTTTAGATTATTAACTAAGATCTAAACTAATCTCACAGGATAAGGGCACGGTGAAGACCTGAACACAAGCGATATTCACAGACCCATCACTTTCAGAAAGTACAAAAATGTCACTCAGTCAGGAGTTAGGCTCAGGGTTAAGGGTTAAGATTCCTTCAGGGTCCTTTAAAGAAAAAGGTTCAGAACCACTGACCTAAGACAAGGGAGTCCAAAGATGCTACAAAACAGTCCAGAAATGGTGAAGGATCTTAAAAAGTGAAGATTGTTGAGACCAAGGTTTATTTTAGTGTTCATGCCCATAGATTTCTGCCAAACCCAGATTGCTTTGATCAAGTCTGACCAGTTTAAATAGAATAACAATCATAACAATTGACAATTTGGCAAGTAAAAGACAGAGTTTACAGAGTGTTTGAACAGCAGCTTGATTCAAAAAACAATTTGAACAGATGTGCCTCTGTGCATTAACATAAAGTTAAATTTGAGGGTTCTCTGACTTTGGAAGTTAAGGAACTAAAAGATCAGACAGTTCTTAGTCAGAGCCAATTTTTCATTTAACCTTCAGCTTTTTGTTGTTGTTACTAGTGACAGTTAAACAATTCATCGATTATTAATCAATTATTAAATGAATTGCCAACTATGTAGATAATTGATTTAGTTTCGTTTCTTTACTCCTTTATGACATTAAGCTGAATATTTTTTGCATTCTGGACAGGCTTTGGGAAACAATGTTTCACCATTTTCTGACCAAATAACTGATCAACTAATTCAGAAAATAACAGTTTAATCAACGATGAAAATAATCGGTTGTTGCAGCCCTTGTTGCTACATATCTGAAAAATGCACCAGGGGCGTATGTACACACGCCTGTGTCAAAATCACAACAAAGAAACCACAGAAAGAACCACTGGAAATATCTGAACGAAGAACAATTCTACAAAAACACACAGTGCTGATTTGCAAATTGAATACATTTCCCTGCAATTTTAATGATAGACGTAGGATTCCTGTCACAAACACACACAAACATATTTCACAAAAGTCTTCATAAATTGTACCTGAGACCATGAGGTGAAGAAACATCCACTGTGTCCATCCCAGCTCCATCACGATTGAGAAAATTATCTTCGACATGTCTCTCTTGACAAAAGACAAGACGATGTTGCTCCTTTGAGCGCAGACAGATGAGGAACATGCAGGCGTGTTTATGCACCACTTCCTCTTGGGCTGGATGATATTACTTCAAACTCTTTAAAATGAAAACAAATCTAACATGCAGGTTCACACTCTTTTTATTGTCTTGCAGATTCAAAAGTAGCATGTCTTAACTTCAACAACTTAATTTAAAAAAAATAAAAAAATAAAAAATAAAAAGCAATATATTTAAATAAATATACTCAAAAATCATTTTGGGTTTGAAAGTGAAAGCAGGATGTCACTCTTTTGGTTTCTTTAAAAAAACAAGAAGAATATGACTTAAAAATTTGTGTTGTAGCATGATGTTATAGAAATAATAGTCGACAAAAAAAAAATCTCCATTCTAAGTCCATTTTTTTGCTTGTTCTGGAGCTTTTGACTGTATCACATGGTCTTCATCAGCAGAGGAACAAGTTTGTTCAACAGTCATGAAGCTGTAGATGTTTAAACTCTCCATTATTCTGTGCACGTCTGTCCATGTTGGCTTAAAAGCTGTACTTGAAATTTATTTTCTTGGAAACAGAAGTGGACAAAACAATCTCCACTCAAGGACCACTTACTTGCTTCTGACTGTATCACAAGCAGAAGGTTGTAAGCCAGTTACTTTAAAAGTTTATTCTAAAACCATTGTTAATTACTTTTTAAAAATGTAATCAGTAATCCAAGTATCACAATATTAAACTAATGTAACTTTCCATTGTTGGTTTTTGTAGCTAAAGTTAGCAGTTGGTCTGTGCAGGTAGGTAGGTAGGTAATGTTAGGAGTTGTTCTGTGTAGCTATCTGTTAGTCTGTGTAACTAACATTAGTGGTTGGTCTGTGTAGCTAAAATTGGCAGTTGGTCTATGAAGTTAATGTTAGCGGTTGGTCAGTGTAAGTAACTTTAGCAGTTGGTTCCATGTAGCTATCATTTGGTCTGTGTAGCTAACATTAGTGATTGGTCTGTGCTTAAGTTGGCAGTTGGTGAGTGCAGCTAAAGTTAGCGGTTGGTCTGTGTAGCTAAAGTTGGCAGTTGGTGAGTGTAGCAAAAGTTAGCAGTTGGTCTGTGTAGCTAAGATTGGTGTTTGGTGAGTGTAGCTAACAGTAGTTGTTCAGTGCAGCTATCTGTTGGTCTATGTAGCCAACATTTGCAATTGTTCTGTGTGGCTAAGGTTGGTGGTCGGTGAATGTAGTTAAAGCGATACTCCACTCTGTGAGATTAAGCCATTCAGTATGTACTCACCACTATGCCGATGTGATGATAAGTGAAGATCTTCAGTACACCAAACAGTCCTGGAGTTTTAGGAGAAACAGGGTAGCAGCCTCATCCAGTACAATGGCAGTGAACGGTGACCACGGATAAAACGTTAAAAATAGCACACAAAACAAACACAAAATGTCTCCATCCTGCTTGTGTGGTGTAATCCAAGTGTCCACGAGCCGCGATATTAAAAATTAACCGCAAAAGACGCAATTTTCGCCATGTTTTTAGCAGAAATATCAGCTGTTGCATGTAGGGAAGGATGTAAACATGGCGTCGATCTCGCGAGACTTCCGCACGTGCGTCCATTAAGATATATACGAAGTCTCGCGAGATCGACGCCATGTTTACATCCTACCGGCTACTGACGATCTTCACTTATCGTCACATCGGCATAGTGGTGAGTACTGAATGGCTTAATCTCACAGAGTAGAGTAACGCTTTAACGTTAGTGGTTGGTCTGTAGCTAACTGTTGGTCTGTGAGGCTAAACTTGGCGGTTGGTCTGTGTAGCTAACGTTAGTGGTTTTTCTGTGTAGATAACTTTAGCAGTTGGTCTATGTAGCTATTGTTTGTTAGTAGTGGTCGGACTTTTCCACCAAGCTGGTTCCAGGGCTGGACCGGACTTTTGTAGTTAACATTAGCCATTGGTTTGTGTAGCTAAAGCTAGCGGTTAGTCTGTGTAACTAAGATTGGTGTTTGGTCTGTGTAGCTAATGTTGGCAGTTGGCTTTACACATTTTTTTTTTCAATTAGATGTCAAGACAAGGTAATAATGAGATTTTCCACTTACTGGAAAAAATTTTTTTTTAAGTGGTAATGAGTTATCAACTGTCAGATTTGCTGGTTTCAGCTGAGACCAGAGTGGTGCTGCGACTCATGACATTTTGTAATGTGTGTCACTGCACATGGTGGTATATAACTCTTTATTCTAAAATGTATTTTAAAATTGAAATCTTGTTAATAATTTCCATTTTTTAAATAAATGTAACTGCAATGGATTACACTTTTAACTAATCCTGTTACGTGTAATCTATTACTCCCCAAGCCTGGTTGTAAGATTCTTTTGCATCTGTGATCAAGAGTTAACTTTTCAGCCAACATGAACAAGAAGTCCTAAAAGTTATGAAGACAATGTGAGCCAGAACAAGTGTAAGTGGACCTTAAATGGACATATTCTGTCTTCTGCTGTTTCACAAACAAGAATGATCCATAAACTTGCTCATTTTCATTGTGGTCTTGCATGCAGTGTTCACTTTATGTCACAGTTTTTTCAACTGCCCACATGGATGACTAAAAGATTTACTGCTGCCATTTCAACAAACCACTACCCTCCCAGATGAAGACACACAGGCCTAGCTTCTAGACAGGGGTGTACTTTTTTTCCATCTGTCTCTCAACACAAGAGAAACACATCGGTCTAGAGCAATAATCAATCTCAAATCGTGTTTCAGTTAAACCATGGATGGAAACCACAGTGGCGTGTCCTGAAGTGTTTTCACACAAGCAATGCAGAGATGTGAAGACCCCCGCAAAGAGCAACCTCATACATGAGATGGGTATGCAGGAAGGTGTAACTTTCTGCACGCCCACTTCCTTGTGGTTAAGTTGTTTAAAAAAAATAAAAGGTTTAAAAGAACTCTCTATTTTCACGTAAATCATCTAAAATCTTATGCCATTCTATTACATTTGGAATGAATTCTATTACTTCATTTATTTATTTATTTGTTTGTTCCTTTGTTTGTTTGTTTTCAGTATAAGTAATTTCCACAAAATAAGACAGGGAGCAAATATAACAACATACAACATACAAACTTAACAAAAGCTGTCTGTAAATGCACCAGAAAAACAGTTCATTGTGGTGTCTCATTCCCAGGACAGATACATTTTTAAGCCTGAGGGGTGGTTTACTTGTTCTGTATTCTTTCCTGAGAATTAAAAGTAAAATTAAAAGGGTTTAACATAAAAATGCTGTTTCAGTGTACTGGATGGAATTTATCAAACTTTTGCACACATGTCCACTTGGACTCAAAGATGAACCGATTAGATTTTGGTGTTCAAAGGTCAAAGGTCAATGTCACTGTGACCTCATGTCCATCCCTTTCTTGTGAATACAATATCTCAAGAATGCCTTGACAGAAGTTCTTCAAATTTGGCCCAACCAACCTTTGGATATGTAAGACCTGCTTGACCTTTGTATGTACGTTCCCTGCATTATTCTATCAGGTAAATCAGTGCTTTCACTTGTTACTTTTAAAAAAACTCCATTACAGTAAGATATATATCTTCTTTGTCATCAGAGAATGCAACTGCAATTTTTGCCTCACACAACACAACTTTCACTCATGAACTCTGCTTTACTTGCTGCCTAAAATATATGTGGTCAGTATAGACTACATTTATAGTTTTTTCTAGCACTAGAGGAAATCTAATGTTGACTCAAAGGTTTACAGTCCTTGCATTTGTGTCCCTCTGCTGTTACTTTTAGGTATGAGAATTAAAATTTATTCAACCTGTATTTTACTGAATATGACTTCCATATTCTTGTTTTAAATTTCTGTTAGCAGTTTAAACTGTTTTGATTTTTTTTAAATTATTATTATCAATAATAGTGTTTACATTAACACTCTGTCTCAGGTCTGGCTGACTTCTATGTGGCTGCAGTCGAAACTAATCATGGAAGTCTTCATGTATTTTTGCTCCATTCGTCTGGAATAACTTACAGAAAAGTCTGAAACTTGACACACTGACATCGATAGTACATTTAAAAAAATTTGGTCAGAAGTTCTGTTGACTTCAGGTGTGACTGTTTAACACAACATGCTTGTATTTTTATTCTTTATGATAACAATGACAAGGATATTTATAAGGAGCACCTATGTATAATTTGTCTTGCTGTTTTTTTTAAATCTTCCCCATAGGCTATTATCTATTACCAGTATTCTTTGTTGCATTAATGGTACAAATTGCAAAAATGCTATCTTAATAAACAGAATGATTTTAGATTTTTAGACAGAAAATGAATGGGTAAATGAATAAAATAGTGGAAGAAACTCTGCAAATCTAAAGCACTTCAAGTGTGTATATCATTTTACTGATGAGAAGAAAAAACAGGATCAAGTTAATTCTACCTAAATGTACTCATCTTTACTAATTTTTGAAGTAGGCTAAAATGTCCCATGTTGTTTTCCTAACAAGAGGAAATAAAAACAGTGATTCGGCCTGTTAGCTCAGCCTAAATGCATTTATTTATCTTGGAAACATGTTTTCAATAGCACATATCAAGATAATAAAAGGTGATTTGGAAATGGCAGTATGGTTTGGAACATTAATTTATGCACAAATCAATTCTTCCCAAGAATTACTGATAAGGCCTCTTGAACTGGGTTGCGATGGTTTGTTACATTTCAAAAGCAGGTCCCCAGAAAAAGTCCAGTTTGTAAGATTTATGGGGATTTATTGG